>WOXC01002508.1:0-233126 GCA_011680675.1 Gymnobelideus leadbeateri | reverse complement strand
CAATATTGAAATTGTTTCTTCCTGGCCGCTTGTAGTATTTTCTCCTTGATCTGGGGATTCTGGAACCTGGTAATAATATTTCTGGGAGTTTTCTTTTTGGGATCTTTTTCAGGAGGTGATCGGTGGATTCTTTCAACCTCTATTTTGCCCTCTGGATCTAAAACATCAGGGCAGTTTTCCTTGAGAATTTCTTGAAGGGTGATTTCTAGGTTCTTTCTTTGATCATGGCTTTCAGGTAGTCCAATAATTTTTAATTGTCTCTCCTGGATCTATTTTCCAGGTCAGTGGTTTTTCCCATGAGATATTTCACATTGCCTTCTAATCTTTAATTTGGTTGGATCTGCTTAACAGCATCTTGATTTCTCATAAAGTCATTAGCTTCCATTTGCTCCAGTCTAACTCTGAAGGAATGAATCTCCTCAGTGAACTTTTGAGATTCTTTTTCCATCTGGCAAATTCGACTTTTTAAGGCATTCTTCTCCTCAATGCCCTGTTGGGCCTCCTTTGCCATTTGAGCTAGTCTATTTTTTAAGGTGTTGTTTTCCTCAGTTAGGCTGTTGACCCTCATTTCATACTTTTCCTGCATCCTTCTCATTTCTCTTTCTAATTTTTCCTCCACTTCTCTTATTTGATTTTTAAAGTCCTTCTTAAGGTCCTCTATGGCCTGCAACCCGCTCATGTTTTCCCCTGGGGCTTTTGGAGCAGGACTTCTGACCTCACAGTCCTTTTCCCGCTCTATGCCCCCAAAATAGAGTCTAGGGTTGCATTTTTCTGTTTCCTTTGCCTTGGCATGTTGCCACTTAATTGCTTGACTTTTGGGCTTGTTGCCACACTATGGCTTTAAGGCCAGATAGAGGAATTTTCGTCCCGAACGTGTGGGGGGCAATTTCCGTTTCTGGCAAGCTGTAAACCCACCCACGACTTCCACCCTAGATCACAATCCAGATCCAGGGAGGTTAAAGCAAGAGCGATTACCCCCCAAGACTGATCGCTGGATCTCCCCGCAATTTGTAGGCTGGGAGCTGGAGCTGCCTCTGAAAACTACAAAATGGCGTGTCTCCTCAGCGGCTTCTAGCCCCCAGGGGAGGGAGCTGACGCATTCCCCAAATACAGGTCCCAAAGTCCATAGGACACTAACCTCTTACTTTGTCCTAGGCATGTCTATGTTGATAATTCTGGAATCTCCACAGTTCCTGGTGTTCTGGGGTTCCTCCAGCTGGTTGCTGGCCCTGCCGCCCTGGGGCTAAAACCTCAGCTCACATGGACCTGGGCTCGGCTCGGCTCCTGCGCTCTGCGCGCTGCCGGCTCCCAGACCACTGCGCTGGTCCTTCCTGCAGGGTGCTGGGCTGTCCTCAGCGGGAGGTTAGCTTCTCTGTGTCGTTCTGTGGGTGCTGGGGCTCCAGAAGTTTTTCAAAGTCCTTTTTTACATAGTTTGTGGAGAATCTGGGGGCAGAGAGGCTTGGAAGAGCTGTTTCTACTCAGCCATCTTGGCTCCGCCCCCGATAAGTTCCTTTTGATTTCTTTTCCCTGATTACTTTCTCAGGCATCTCTTCCTTCTTGTGTCTGGATGTCAAATTTTCTATTCAACTCTGGTTTTTTCCTCAAGAATGCTTGAAAGTCCTCTATTCCACTGAATGACCATATTTTCCCCTGAAACAAAATACTCAGTTTTGCTGGGTAGGTGACCCTTGGGTTCATTCCCAGTTCTTTTGCCCTCTGGAATATCATATTCCATGCCCTTCGATCCCTCAGTGTAGGTTTACCATTTTCAACTCCAGCTCATTTTGTAGATGAGGAAACTGAGTCAAACAGGGTTAAGTAACTTGCCCAGGGTCACACAGTCAGTGCCTGAAGCCAGATTTAAACTCAAGAAAGTAAGTCTTCCTGACTCCTGCCCCAGAACTTTATTCACTGCACCAACTAGCTGCTCTTCTTGGGCTTGGGTTGGGCTACATGAGCTCTGAGGATCTTTTTGACTTTGAGATTCATGAATTTGCACTATGTGATAAACAATTTGATTCATATGTCAATTGAGGCTCATGGGATTCTATGCCTTGTACCAGTCCTCTTTTTTCTTTCATCAGTCCCCTGAGCAAGCATCTCCTGCATAAGATTCTTGGAGCCTTCCTGTTATTTGATATGTCATAGATATAACAGACTCCTTGGAGTCAAATTTCCATTAAAATTCCTATCTTTTCATTAGCAAGAGTGGGAATTTAAAAGAAAACCTGGGATGAAATCTAACTGTGGGGGTTTTATTTAACTGTCTTTGATCCTTTGGCATGTTTGACAGGTATCTCATAAGGATGCATAAAATGCTGCTGGGTTCTAGAGGCCTTGACCAGCATCTGAGAGATTGTTTCACTGCTCATTAGGCCACCAGATGACAAGCCCTTATGACTGCATTGAGAGTCAGAAGGCATGAAACTCAACTAGGATGTGAAAGCCTTCTCAGAGAAAGAACTCTGTGAAACTTTTGCTTTATGTTCATATTGGCTCATAGCAGTGTAATTTTATTTGAATGAACCAGGCTCATCACCAGGTCATTCTTTCCATGCCAATAGCATGGTGGCTCAAATTTCCCAGCCTGAAAACTGTTGAAGCAGCCTTTGAAATTTCCATATTCAATTTGTTGCACTGTTGAAGATGCTACTTAAGGCCCAGAACAGTGAGTAGAATAATTACCAGGTTGAGTCTTGTGCAATCAATCACTGACAGTTTTCAAATGCCTCCCCCTCTGGCATATTCAATGGGACTGATTAGCAGAGCTTTTGCTTTGGAGCTGAAAATAAGGTAGGGACTTCAGAGGAATGCCAGGGCTCCATCTGCGCACTGGTATCATCAGCCATAGAGCCACAGCCACAGCCACACAGGGCTGCCTCAGGCCCAACCTCTTTGCTAATTGCCATCTCCATTTCTGTGCTACCTCTGGGGGGAATGAACAGAAAGTCCTCTTGTTCATCATGTTTTTTTTTCAGGATAGGTGCAAAGGGAATGGGACTGTGCTTTGTGAGGTGTTGTAGACAGCATACTTGGTGAGGAGTTGTGAGTTCCAGTTCCATCTCTGGTCGTTTCCTCACCTATAAAGTTAGAGGGCCAGAACAAATGATCCCTAAGGTCCTTTCCAATTCTATTTAAGAATCTATTCTTCCATCACACTATAATTTTCAAGTCAGGATGTAGCCTATCTAAGTTCTGTTTTCCAAAACACATCCTCCAAAAAGCTTCATCGTTCTATACTAACTCTCAAGCTATTATTGTCTAATTTTTTTTCTCCTGCAAATCTCTTTGACTTAGCACTTACAATGCTCCCAAAAGGATGCACAGAGGCATTTGCTACTTTTAAACTGTTCCTCATAAACTTACTGACAAAATCCATTTGTTGATGACTATAGCACCCCCAATGCAAATTGCCAATAGGAAAATTTGAACAACCTCTATCGAAATCTTTCATGAAGTGAAATGCCTAAATTTAAAAATAAATAATAATTGTTAAAACTTTTATATACTTCAAGGTTTGCAAATTTTTTACCCATGTTAAATCATTTGATCCGGATCCTCACAAAAACCCCGAGATGGGTGTTATTATTATCTCCATTTTGTATATTAGGAAACTAAGTCTTGGGCTAAGTGATAGCTTAGCGTCACATAACTGACAAGTATCTGAGACAGAATTCTAACTCTGGTCTTCCTGACTCTGTGTCCCATTATCTAATGCACTGTATTGCCTAGAGTTTTATTACCTAAGTGCCCTTCTTTTTGTCTCATCATGGCATAGAAGGGAACACCTCCAAGACTTTTCCAAAGTTACATCAGGAGAGTTTAAGTCCTGGGAAACCTTACCAAACTGGAAAGATTCCAAATACATATCTGCTCATGCACTGCATGTCTCTTGTATGAACATCAGCCTAGTTAATTTGGAAATGTTCATTACCATGTTACTGTCAGGGTGACAAATTTTCTTCTGCCTTAGCAGCTCTTGAAGAATGTCTACCAAGTTGTACAGAGGATGCAATATGTTGCTGGTAGAGAGAGAACTGACCTAGAAGAGATTACAGGTTTTTGAAACTGTTATTGTTTTTTAAAATTTTTTTGTCTTTATTAATTTGTTTGTTTACTTTTAGTTTACAAGATTTAGTTCCACAATCCCTTGAGTTTCAAATTTTCTCTCACTCTCTCTCCTTTCACCCCTCTCTCCCATGATGGCATGTAATCAAATATAGGATCTGCAAATACTTTCACATTAGACATTAGTAGGTTATAAAGAAGGATAGAATGAACAATGGGAAAGAGGAAACAAAACTAAACAAGAAAAAGAAAGAGAGCAGGTAGTTTACTTCAGTCTGCATTCAAACTCTGTTCTTTCTAGTTCTCTCTCTGAATGTAGAACTATTATAGTTTATCCTTTCTCAAAGAGGACCAATGACATCAGGAGGGTGATGTCTTGACTTACAAGTGAATTGTATTTAAGTGAGGCAGAACTGTACAAAGTCATCAGCCTCACTCTCTCCTCCAGTCATCTGAGTCGAGTGGTAAGATATAGACCAGGATTACTGGAGATGGTCTGAGAAGCAGTGGAAGATCTTGACCTTTTTAAGCTAAGGTCTTTCCCAGGCTTCTATTTGTCTGAGGCAATACCCATTCAGTGATTTAAGGCTAGGTAAGAAATGAGGCAAAAGATGGCCTAGCTAGCCTACTCAAACAAAAAACAAACAAACTGGGAGAGGAAGACCCTTAGGGTTTCTGGCCAGAACAGAAACAATTGCTATTTACACTCACTATGAACCAAGAAAACCCAAACTGACAAAATGAGGCTTGGGTTGGGACCTATTGTTGGTCAATCAGTGAGACCTAGAGTGATTTGATTTTAAGGCATGGTCAAGTAACTCCATTTGAATCAAAGCCTGGTTTTCCAGTGTTCCATTTCAAAGAAACATAAATGCAACTACATGAGACAAAAGAGTTAATTGTCCCATTTAAAAAAAAAGAAAGAATAAATAAGTACAGAAGGGAAAAAAATCTAGCCTGTAAACTCCAAGATATCTTGTGAAGTTTCAGTGATCAAAATTCACGTTCCTTTGGGCAGAGCACCCACATGTAAGGGTGTGATTGCTGATGTGGACAGAGGGAGAGGAGGGAGAGGAATGGGAGGAGAAAGAGGAAGAAAAGAGGGAGGGAGGGAAGAACAAAAGGAGAGAAGGAAGGAAGGAAGGAAAGAGGGAGGGAGGGAAGGAAAAAGGAAGGGAAGGAAGAAAGGAATATATATATATATATATATATATATATATATATATATATATATATATATATATATGTATGAAGAAAGGAAAGAAAGGAAGGAGGGAGGGGGTATTGCCCAACTGGAACTGGGCAGTTAGGTCCCCAGTGGTGCAGCTTTTGCTACTCACCGATTGTCCTTCATTCTAACTAGTGCTTTAATGAATAGAGGAGACACTTTTTGTAATCACTGCCATCTATTTGCACATAATGAATGGATTCAATGGCCTTAAAACCAAATCATTCCATTAAATAGGTCAACCATTTGATGAGTAAATGAAAATTTTATATAGATTTTTGAAAAGTAAACCAGTATCTCAGTTCAGGTGATATTATCATGGATTTTTAAAAAAATAGAGTACAAACTTAAGATCCTTTATTACAAAATATATATTTTTTCCAGGGAACTGGACTTTTTCAAGCAGAGTCTGACACCACAGGGTGTCAATGAATCAAACAGATTTTAATGCTTTGATGTAAAGGTAGGGCTCACTGCAGAGAATGGGGAGAATTGGGTTGATTGCTTATGATCTACTATGAGTTAGTTAACAGGGGTGGGAACCCTGTGGCCTCAAGGCCACATGTGGCCTTCTAGGTCCTCCTTTGACTGAATTTAAATTTCACAGAACAAATCCATTTAGCTTTGAGGCCACATGTGGCTCTCATGGCCCTTTAGGTCCTCAAGTGCAGTCCTTTGAGGGAATCCACTTTTTCTGTGAAGTTTAGATTCAGTCAAAGGAGTACCTAGAAGGCCACATGTGGTCTTGAGGCTGCAGGTTCCCCACCCTTGAGTTAGCACTTTAGATATTTTCTGTATTTGTTTATAAACTTCTATGAATCCTTTATATCTTTGGCGTTTTCTGGATGGTGTAATAAGATTTTTCCTGTACTTATTATGCAACTGATAATTTGCATGCTGTTGTAGGGATTAGGGACCTTGTTACCCATGTAAACACCAACTACATACATATTCTTTATGGAGAGCTCCCAAAGTAAACTGAAGTGGGGGCAAATTCTTTTTTATTTATTTATTTATTTAATTTTTAAAAGCAATTGGGGTTAAGTAACTTGCTCAAGGTTACAGGGCTAGTCATTATTTATGCGTGGGTGTTCATTTTCTGAGTCCGGATCTGATCTCGGGTCATCCCAACTCCGAGGCCAACGCCCTTACTCACTGCGCCACCTAGCCGCCCCTTTAGGGCAATTGGGGTTAAGTAACTTGCCCAAGGTTACAAGGCTAGGTTTTTGTTTGTGTGGATTAAGTGTCTGAGGCCAGCTCCGAACTCAGGTCCTTCTGACTCCAGGGCCGGCGCTTCGCCACCTAGCCACCCCTGGGGGCAAATTCTTAAAAAGGATAGAATTTGACCTTTTGGGTCAACCTCTAAGGTAAGGCACAATCTTTGTCAACCTAAATCTTGTAGGATTCTGATTAGGTGATCTTGGATCTTTCCTCAGTCTTTGTTATTATTTTTATTTTGACTCTGCTTCCACTTCAGACATTGCTAACTATCTCTAAACCATAATTCTTCTTCCTGGGCACTAATTTTCTATTGTTTTTGCAAGATAAGTCTATTGCCTGCTCAAGTAGGAACTTCCCAGGGGGGTCAAATCCCCCATCTTTTCTGTTGACTAAACCTGGAAAACATCAATCAATACCAATCAACACCAATCAATACTAACACTAATCAATACCATTATCCATTTCTGTCATACTATAGGAGTAAAGGACCCTGCAATTTGAACTGGAAAGGACCTTAGAGGCCATATAATTTAACCCCCTCATTTTAAAAGTAAAACAGAGAGAGATAGGTGACTTTTCCAGGGTTACAGTTAGTAAATGTCTAAGGTTGGGTTTCAACTCAGGTCTTCCTGAGTTCAAGCCCAACACTATAGATGTACAAATTGTCATTTGAGCTATGTTTACTTGAAAGATTACTGATTCTATCTCTTTCTAGTGCTACAGACCATAAAATGCACCATGGAAACGCTACCGTTGTCTGGTTACCTATGTACTGCTTCATGTACTATGTCAAACAAAGCTTGTATCACTAGATACATATTCTGCAAAGAGATCCTTGCAGAACTCATTGTTTCAATAAACTGTGTTCCTCCTTTCCATAGTGTCTGGTGATCCTATATTTCACTCTTGCTGTTGTGAATCTTATGTGACTTGCTCTGCAGCATACTGATATACCAAAATGGGAGAAGGTAATGTGTGCTATTATTAAGAAAGCACTGGGGATGAAGAGAAGCAATCTTTTGGAGAAGAAAGGGCAAGATGCAAATTGCATGAAGTGAACATGAATGAATGAGTGAATGAATATTTATTAAGCACCTACTATGTGCCAGGCACTGTATTTAGTGCCAGGGATAAAAAAAAAGAGGCAAAAGACTATTCCACCCCTCAAGGAGCTCACAATCTCAGGGAGGGAAACATATACACACACAGGTTATATCCAGAATAAATAGAAGATAATTAACAAAAGGATGGTAGTAGAATCAAGGGGTTGAGAAAGGTTTTCTGTAAAAAGATGGAATTTTGGATGGAACTTAATGGAAGCTAGGAAAGGGATTACATGAGATGAGGAGGGGGAATATTTCAGGCAAAGGAGACAGCCAGAGAAAATTCCTGCAGCCAAGAGATGGAGTGTGTTATTTTTCGAGTAGCAAGTAAGCCAATGTCACTGGATTAATACATGTTGGGGAATAAGGTATAAGAAAACTGGAAAAGTAGAAGGGGATAGGTTATGAAAGGTTTGAAAGCCAATGAGGGGTTTTGTATTTGATATTGGAAGCAATAGGAAGCCACTGAAGTTTATTGAGTGTGGGAGTGGGAGTGACATGATTGGACATGTCCTTTAAGAAAAGCATTTTAGTGACCAAATGGAAGATGAGGAGTGGGGAAAGGCTTGAAGTAGGCACACCTACTGGGGTCTCCCTGAATGGCTCAGAGAGACACATGATTTCTTTAGTGTCACTCCCCAGGAGTTGATATGGGGGTGAGAAGTCTGCTTAAATAATGAAGATTCAGAACAGGAGGTCAGGGTTGACTCAGCAGGAAAGGTACATAGAATGACAGGAAACTTAGTGTTTGCCTGACTGAATCTGTCTTTCTAAAGCTTCAATTGTCAATTGTAATCATGTGTGATTCCTGTCTTACCCACACACTGACATGTTGGTGTGGTCATGAGCTCCATCTGCCATGCCTCTCCTATTGAGTCATACTAGTGAGATCATGGACTTATCTATGTTTTCTGAATATCTGAGAAGCTTGGAACTCCTTTCTGAAGACATATTGATCTGCATATATTCTTAAGAGTTCAAGAAAATAGTATTTAATTATGAGTAGTGAAGTCACTGGTAGGGCAGTGAATTAAGATAAATATTGTAATGTAAGCTACCACTACCACCATCACCACCATCATCACCACCACTACCACTACTACTACCACTGATAATAACTAGTTTTTATATACGGCCTTAAGATTTACAAAGCACTTTATAGATATTGTCAATGGGTGCTATAGGGAACATTGAAGGTCCCCTAGTCCTAATTTTACAGTTGAGAAATGGAGAGCTATTGAAACTAAATGATTTCTCCAAGGTCAGACAATTAACAGATGGTAATGCCACGATTCAAATTTAGGCTTAATAACCCCAATTTTAGCATTCTTTTCACTGTATCTCCTTGATTCTCCAAAATCTAAACTAATAATAATTTTATTTATCTAGTTTTGCTTTCAAGATTTCAAATTACTTTCTCTACAGTAGCCCCATGAGGCAGATGTTACATATATTATTAACCTTATTTCATAGGAAACTGATCTTGAAAGAGATCAAATGACTTGTTCAAGGTCATGTAGCTAGTAAATGTCAGGATTAGAGCCCAGTTCTTTTGCCTTCAAATACAGAATTCTTCCTATTATACCCTGACACTATCCCCAAGAATATCCCAAAGAATAAGGAATCCCTATCAGAGATATATTTTTGAGAATCTACTCCCAGCTACCTACAGAAAGAGCAAACAGAAAAGAAGAGAAGAAGGACTAACCTTCAGATATGGTATGAAATCCCTAAAAGGTAACTTTTTTTTCCTTTTTTAAAATTAATTTATTTGTTTATTTTTAGTTTACAAGATTCAATTCCATAGTTCCTTGAGTTTCAAATTTCCTTTATTTCCCTCCCCCCACCCCCATGACAGCATATAGTCCAGTATAGGATCTGCAAATACATTCATATTAGACATTAGTCAAGTTACAAAGGTGTATTGTACTAGGTGGGATGAAACATGGTAAAGAAGAAATAAAACCAAACAATGAAAAGAAAAAGATCAAGTAGTTTGCTTCCATCAGGATTCAGGCTCAGTTCTTTCTAGTTATTTCTCTGGATGTCGCATTTCTCTCCTTCATGAGTCTTTCGAGATTGACTTATATCACTGCATTGCTGAGAAGAGTCCAGTCTCTCATAGTTGGTCATCACACATATGTTGTGTCTGTGATTGTATACAAATTTCTCCTGGTTCTACTCTTCTCTCTCAGCATCAGTTTGTATAAGCCTCTCCAGGTAAATATGAAAACCGTCTCCTCCTCATTTCTTATAACACAATGGTATTCCATTGCATGCATATACCACAATTTGTTTAGCCATTCCCCAATTGATGGGCACCCCTTTAATTTTCAATTCTTTGCAACCAAGAAAAGAGCTGCTATAAATATTTTTGTACATATGGGTCTTCCTCCCTCTTCTATGATCTCTTTAGGATATAACCCTAGAAGTGGTATTTCTGGGTCAAAGGGTATGAAATTATTTATAGCCCTTTGGGCATAATTCCAGATTGCTCTCCAGAATGGTTGGATAAGTTCACAACTCCACCAGCAATGCATTAGTGTTCCAATTTGCCCACATCCTCTCCAGCATTTGTCATTTTCCTGTTTTGTCATCTTAGCCAATCTGACTGGAGAGATGTGGTACCTCAGAGTTGTTTTGATTTGTATTTCTCTAATCAATAGTGATTTAGAGCATTTCTTCATATGCTTAGAGATATCTTTAATTTCTTTCTCTGAAAACTGCCTGTTCATATCCTTTGACCATTTATCAATTGGGGAATGACTTGTATTCTTATAGATTTGACTCAATTCTCTGTATATTTTAGAAATGAATCCTTTATCAGAGACATAGGTTGTAAAAATTCTTTCCCAATTTCCCACCTCCCTCTTGATCTTGGTTACATTGGCTTTGTTTGTACAGAAGCTTTTCAATTTAAAGTAATCAAAATTATCCATTTTGCATTTTATAATGCTCTCTAATTCTTGTTTGGTCCTAAAGTCTTTCCCTCTCCACAAATCTGACAGGTAAGCTATTCCTTGCTTTCCCAGATTGCTTACAGTATCATCCTTTATACCTAGATCATGCACCCATTTAGATTTGATTTTGGTATATGGTGTTAGATAATGGTCTATGCCCAGTTTCTGCCATACTGTATTCCAGTTTTCCCTGCAGTTTTTGTCAAATAGTGCATTCTTATCCCCAAAACTGGAGTCTTTGAGTTTATCAACAATAGATTACTATATTCATTAACTGTTCAGTTTCCTGTACCAAATCTATTCCATTGATTCACTGCTCTACTCCTCTGCCAGTACCAAGCAGTTTTGATGACTGCTGCTGTATAATACAGATTAAAATCTGGCATAGCTAGTCCACCTTCCCTAGCATTTCTTTTCATTAATTTCCTTGATATTCTAGACCGTTTGTTCTTCCAAATAAATTTTGTTACTATTTTGTCTAACTCTATAAAGTGGTTTTTTGGTAAATTGGTTGGTACAGGTAACTTTTTTGATAGTCATATCTTTGTGCTAAGCTCTTAAGCAAGAATTATTCGGGCAAAAATAAAAATAATCAGAGTCATTCTTCTGTGACTCAGCCCCATGCCGTTCTTTGCATTTATAGAACAACAGAGTACCCTCTCACAGTTTGTAGCTCATCTTTTCACAGCCATTCAGTGCTTTCAAGTAATTGGCTCTTTGCTTTAACTATTTTCTGCATTAACAACTCATTTCTATTTGCTCTATTAAGATAAACAGATTTGTGTGCATTGACATAATAATGATTACAGATTTTATTGCTCTGGTCCTTTACTTAAAATCCTCTGATTGCTAATCATGGTGTGGAAGGAACCCTGGGATCTTGAAAGCTATGCCATCAGGTCATAGTCCTTGGCAAGTTCTATTAAGGTGACAAGGCTTCTTGTATGGTCCTGATGAAGGACCACTCCCATCTGAAGACCAGTCTGTTTATGGAAAGGTTACCAGCTAATAATTTTTTTACCTTAGTGACCCATGAGACAGATGAAAATAAAACATGGCCTTCTGTTCTGTGTTGCCACTTTTGCTTTCATGGTGAAGGTGACAGAATAGTGAAAAATGGGATAGAGAATGATAAGAATCACAGTTTTTTGACCAATAAAAACATTTAACACTTGGGAAGAAATGGAGAAATTCACTAGCTGTAAGGCTTCAGACAAGTCATTTAATTTCTTTCTATAAAAATGAAATCAGTTTGCCTGGGGCAATCAAAGTTAACTGACTTGCCCAGGGTTACATATCTAATAAATGTCTGAAGTCAGAGTTGAAATCAGAAAGATGAGTCTTAATGATTTCAGACTGGGCACTCTATTTACTGTGCCACCTAGTTACCCTGACACATAGTAGATGCTTAATAAATACTCACTTATTCAATTTGATATACCTTTGGATGGGCAGAAAGTTATGAAATTGTGTAGTGTAACTGTGTTTCCCTTAAGGTTCTGTGTGAACTCTAAACTGATTTATGTAGCCAGGACACAGAGTATCAAAGAGCATGGCCCTAGAGCTGGAAAGAAAGCTTTGTAGTTATGTTGTCCAATCACCTCATTTTATTGATTACAGGGATAACTGAGGACCAAGCAAATTGTGACTTGCTAAGTTCATACAGGTAAAAAATGACAGAGCTAGGATTTGAACTCAGTTCCTGTGACCCCAAATTCTATACTCTTGCCACTGACCCCTGCCTCTCACACTGAACAGGGCTTCTCACATCTAACAGGGGATCTGAGTAGTGTTTAAGTTTCCTACAGCTTTAGCCTCCCAAGGATCTTTCTGTTCTTTTACTCCTGAGCTCAACCTTCTAACCCTGAGCAAGATTGTTCAGCAGTAGTATCTATGAAAGACCCAGACAGAGGCACAAAGGACTCTCTCATGGACAGAAAACCTATCCAGTAGACTTGAGAAAGGGAAGAAGAAGGGAAAACTGAAGGGATTTTTTTCTTTATTTCCTCTCTGGTAACAGGTTCAAATTTGCTGGCATCTTTTAACTCCCTCAAAAGGCACAAGTATCCTACACACCCCAAGTTTTTCTCTTATTCTCACTGTCACATTCAGATCAAATAGTAACACTAGCTTATCATCAAGGCCTCTGTACAAGTAAATGGATCAGAAAAAGTCAGTTATAAGAAACGGCTCAGAGTATTGAGTTTTTAAATTCTTTTACTCATACCCTATTTCAGATTGCCTGAGTTTCTTCCCCAACCCTCTCCATCCCCCTCCCCCAAATAATAGATACCATTTTCAACTTCAACTCCTTTATAGCACTCTAAGCTCAGCTGGAGCAAAAAGTTAATGAGGAGAAAGTCCTAGAGCATTTGAAAGGAGTCTGCAGAATACAATATCTTCTTCAGTGTTCCCTGCTGCTGCATTCAAGAGGAAGGATGCTGTGGCTTAGTGAATCTGGGAATGACAGAGGATGCAGTGAGATTTATTTACCAGCTCAGTCGGAAGGACTAAGGACATAAATGAATCTGCCTTTAACCCTTTCACTCAAAATAAGGATATGTCTGTATCTGAATGTGTTACTGGGAGGGTTTTGGAAAGGGAAGATACTAGGGGGAAATGCTTGTGGTTGCTTTAAGATCAAGATGATGTCTTGCTCCTCTGATTGCCTATAACATGTATTTTCTAGCACATACTGGGTACTGCCCAGTGTTTGTGTTCTTGAGGTTTTTCTTTTTTTTCTGTTCTGCTCAATTAGTTCATAAACTCTTGAGGACAGTGATTGGGTTTTACTTATTTAAAAAAAATAATAGTGTTAATGATAACAGAAATGATATCTCACATTTATAAAGAACTATATTGGTTAAAAAACCCTTTATATACACTATTTGATGACTTGATAGAAATGAAATGACACTGTAAAACATTTAGTAAAATATCACTATATTAGAGACAACAACATGGCATAGTAGATAGTCAGACAAAACCAGAAAGATCTGGATTCATGTCCTTCATCTGACATATAATGACTGCTATCTCTACACCATGCTGCTTGCAACTGGCTACTGACCTCAAGTCTCCTTGATCCCCAAACTTGGAATCCCTCAATCTCTGGGTTGTTTGGCTCTTATAGGTGAGTTGTGACCCTATGTTGTCTTGGCCCAGGTGTCCTCCAAGTCACTTCTTTGCCATTTATATACTAAGCTGCTGCATGATCTTCCTTTCTCACATTCCTTTTCCACCTTTTCTTTATGTGATATTTCCCTCTTTATAAGCTTCTTAAAAGGCAGAAACTATTTTGCTTGCTTATATTTGTACACTTTTCCTTTAGTATAGTGCTTAATAAATGCTCTGTCTCTCTTTGTCTGTTTCTATCTCTCTGTCTGTCTCTCTGTCTCTGTCTGTCTCTGTCTCTGTCTGTCTCTGTCTCTCTGTCTCTGTATCTCTCTGTCTCTGTCTCTCTGTCTCTGTCTCTCTCTACTCTAAACAACTCTCCAAGACTAAATTGCAGAGAAGACACTGAACAGCATTGGTAGAGAATTTCCTTATCCAGGACTTCCCTATACTTAAGCAATCACAGGTCTCTTCCCTTTCTCTGTCATTGCACTGGGCACTATTATTTGTTTATAGTACCTGCTCAGTGATTCTCTCTTGATGATGATAGATATGATAATGGTAAAGTGCCATTGATGGGGTGACTGGATTTAGATTCAAGAGATCTGGGTACAAATCCTTCCTCAGTTACTTTTTAGCTATGTGCCCTTGGGTAGTCTCAGTTTCACTTTCTACAAAATGAAGATAATAATTCTTGCAGTACTTACTTCACAGTGGAGTTTGAGAAAATTGATTTTTAAACCTAAAAGTATTAAAGAAATGTGAGTTGTGGTGGTGAAAATGATGGTGGTGGTATTGATGTTGTTGATGATAATGATGACCTTGAAGACAGTGAATTTCTAAACCAGTCCCAATTTCATGCAACCCATTTGGTCTCAAGTGTCTGAAATGTACATTTGAGTCATAGCTAAGTGAAAAAGCAATCCAATCCCTTTTGGCTAGCAAAGGTACTTTCAGGTTGAGTAACTTTGGAAATCAAATGGCATCTCTAAGGTCCCAAAGTAAATGGGGCCAGTGGAAGTCAGGAGACCTTTGGTTCCAGCCTTTTAATGAACTTGCCTTGTAACCTTGACTAAGTCACTAAACTTCTTTCTATTTCTCTCTATAATTTCTATGAAGTAACCAAAACTCAGGTGATTCTTCAACACAGGTTCAATTGTGTGTGAATTCTGGGGGACAAATAAAGTGCAGTCTCAAAAATGTTCTTTGAAGACTGAAAGGAAAATCAGACAAATTACTTCCTTGTTCAGAAAGGATCATTAATCAGCATTTCAAAATGGATGATAATAGGCTATTTCATAATAATTTACTCTGAATTTGGAGATGTAGTTGATGAAGAGGATAATATGTGCAATCCAACACTGATACACTCACTTCCCCTTCTGCCATGTTCCCTTATTTTCCTCCCTAACTATCAGGCACCGGGATTTGTTTACTTGACACAAACAATGAAAAAGGTTTGATCTGTCTTATAATATACTCTAGAATATTTTTGTTACCTCTTGCTTGTCCAGATGAGTTCCTACTCTTGCCCTAAGTTTATCTTCTCTGACTGACCCTAGCTTTAGATCTCCAGCTTTTTACTGGGTGTTTGCTCCTAGATCTCCCAAATTCATTTCAAAATCAGCACATTGATACCTGAACTCATCATACTCCCTTGTCAACCAATTCAACCATCCAACTTCCTTGTCTTCATCCAAAGACGCCTGCCTACCACAGTTATGTAACCTCAGTTGGGAAGGTAGAAGGGTATTAACACTTTTCTTATACAATTATGCATAATAAATTGATAGCTATTTACAAAATTTCTACTATTCTCTGGGTCCTGTGTTGAGTGCTGGGGATATAGAGACAACAATAATGGAACAGCATTTACCCTTAAGGGACTATTGGAATGAGCAAATTCTGCTATTCTATGAGAATGGACACAAGAACAAAAGAACCAAATTGAGACAAAAGTGTAGAGAAAATCGTATGGTAGAGTTGACAACTTTGCTTCTTGGACTCATGTTACCTTGATGCCTTCCTCTATTTGCTTCTTTTTCTTTATTCTCAATAAGAAAAAAAATCCTTGTTTTAAATGAGTTCATTTACTGATCAGAATAATCTCTATCCATGGGTACAAAAGACCTTGTAGACATAATAACTAAATTGCCATTAGTGATCTTTGAAAAATTGTGAAGAATGAGAAATGCTATAGGACAAAAGGGAAAATTCCCAATTTTCAGAGGCTTAAGGAAGTACATAATTCATTTTTCATGCTGGTGAATATGACATCTTTTCAGCAAATTTCTTGAAATAATTATTAAAGGGACAGTTTATGAGCACTTAATAAAGGAATTGATGATCACTAGGAACTATAATGGGTTTATTAGGAGCAAATTATGTATGGAAGGTGAAAATCATTCTCCTTTTTTGATGGAGTTACTAGATTGATGGACATAATGTGCCTGGATTCCAACAAGACATTTGGCAAGGTCATTTCATGGTATCCTTGTAGACAAGATGGAGAAATATGAACTGGATGACAGTACAGTTAGGTGGTTTTAGAAGTGGCAGAGTCACCAGACAAAATATGTGCTGGTATTAACCTAAAGGGAGAGGTCTAATGGAATGCTAAAGAATTCTGGCATTGGCTTCGTTCTTTTTAACAATGTTATAAAAATAACTTGGATGAATGCATAGCCATCAAGTTTACAAATGACAGCTAATTTAAAAGATAAATAAACTCAGTATACTGGAAAAAATTGTGCTGAAGTTGCTAAGATAAAATTTATAGGGATAACTAAAAGATCTTGTTTGAAAAAATAAATTGTTTGAAAAAATAGAGGACAAGGGAGATGATTTGACAGTTCTTATAAAAATGATCTCTGGGTTTTAGGAGACAGAAAGCTCCATAAGAATCAGCAGTGTGAAGTTGCAGCTGGAAACAAACCCCCAGGGTGATCTTAGACTATGTTGATAGAGTTATCTTGACCAGAACAGGTTGCTAAAAGCCCACTGGATTCTGCCCCTGATCACACCACAACTAGAGACTTTTGTTAAGGTCTCAGATTCACATTTTAGGAAAGTCATTGACAAATTTAAACATATCTAGAGGTTGATGAAAACAATGAAGAAACTGGAAATCATACCATGCAAGAATCACTTGAACAAATCCATGTGAAAGAGAGATTGATTTAGAATATTCTCTTTTGTCCCAGAGGGCAGAATTAAGAACAATGACAGGAATTTGCTGAGAAGTGACATTCTGTTCAGTATGGGAAAAAAAAAAAAACTATTGATTAAGACTGTTCAAAATGTAATGTATTGTTTTGTAAAGGAATGTTTCCCATCACTAGATATCTTCAAGTAGTAGCTTCCAACTCCAAGCAATCCAATCCAATCCAAGCTTTAACCAAGTACCTACTCTATACAAAGCATTGTGCTAGGTGCTAGGGGCACAGAGATAGACAGAAAAATAGTCCTTGCTCAAAGGAACTTACTTTCTACTTGGAAGATACACCACATAGATAGATAAGCATAAAAATGTTAATTTGAGGAGTGAAAGAGCATTAACAACTAGGAAAATTAGGAGTATTTTTCTGTATGAAATGACATATGAGTTAAGCCTTGAATGCCCATAGAATATCCACTTGGAGATATGCAATAAACATTTGATATAGCACTAGAGTTCAGGAATGACATTAGGTCTGGATAGATATAGTAGTCATCCATAAAGAGAAAATAATTAAATACATTGTAGCTGATTACCAAGAAATAGAGAATATATAGAGAAAAGATAAGAGGGTCTAACATATACCACAGAAGTATACTTACTCTTACAGGGGCAGGAATTAGATTATAGAAGATATGACTGGGGAACGGTCAGACAGATGGGAACAGAACTGGGTAAATATTTGCCACTAAATCCAAGGGTGAAGAAATTCTACAGATGCAAAGGATATTAGCAGTGTCAAAAAGAATGACAACAACTGTAAAGATGGATAAAGAATGAGAAAAGAAGTGATTTAATTTAGCAAGTAATAGATCATTTAGTAGTCAATTAATCAACAGTTTTTAAGCTTAATAGTTTCAATATGAGCGGTAAAGTTGGGAATCAAATTGTATGAGGTTGAAAGGTTAATAAGAGGAGAAGTAGAGACAAAGATTTGAAGGTCGTTTCTAGTGAGACAATGAGATTTTTCACAGACTCGAATACTATACAGAATGTAGGTTTTGTTGTTGCTGTGGCTGCTGGTAGATTCTCCCGATAAAGGCAGGAATGTGGATGAGGTAAGAAGAGGGTAATCGCCTTACTTAGCTTTTGTTCTTGTTTAACTCCATTTTTAGGACTACTAAGGAGGACAAAACTCATCTCCAGTGACATTTTGTTGTTTGTCAGAGTCCACCAAATGGGTTTTATGGACACATGGTCTTGTTAAAGAACTATATAGGAATTACAAGGAGTTTCTATTCCAAATTAGATTTTTAAAAAATTGACTCTGGACTTCAAATGGGCACCAGAAATAGTCCAAAGAATGGATTAAATCTTAGCCTGGGATACACTGATTGTTTTTTACTGCCGAGCTAGGTATGGTAGCTCATAGCCCAACAGGTATGCACTCAAAAAGCACAACTTGTCTTTCTTTGTCATAGTGAAGCTTTCTGACAACCATACTTTAATATATGAAACAAAGAATTAGTAGAGTGTCTGAAGGACTGTATTCCAGTAGACAATAGCATAGAAAGTTTCCTTTCTAGAGGTGTACAGGAGAGGTAGACATACAGAACGCAGAAAACAATCCCAGAGGAAAGCAGAAACACTGTCCATCAGAGAGTAGTCTAAGGATATCAATATCTCTGCAGCATCACTAGCAAGGGTTGCTCTGGTCCTTTATATGCGACATTCCTCTTGTATGTACCCTGATTATACGAGTTCCTGACATATCCCTCTTTATGCATGTTCCCTGGCCTCAAGTGTTCCCCATATGTGTACCCTAATCACATATTCTCTGCATGCATGTCTTATAGCACTGGTAGAGGAGAGCTGGGCTCTGACCTCCAAAGAACCTCATATAGGTTTGGTGTTAGCTCATTATGACTAGGTTCAGTTAGGTGGTACAGTGGGTAGAGTACTAAGCCTGGAGTCAAGAAGACCTGAGTTGAAATATGGCCTGACACTTATTAGCTCTGTGATTCTGGGCAAGTCACTTAACTTCTGTTCACTCTGTTTCCTCATCTGTAAAATGGGGATAATAATAGTCCCTACCTCCTAGGGTTATTGTGAGGATCTAATGAGTTAATATATGTCAAACACTTAGTAAGAACTATACAAAAGTCGGCTATGATGATGATATCAATATGAACCACATTTGCTGAAGGAATGATGAGAGTTGGTACTCTTACCCCTCCTACCATTATTCTCTTAGCTGTAGTCCTATAACCACTTCCCCCGTGTCTATGGGGATAATTTAATGAACTCTAAATTCCATGGTACTTGTCCCACTCAGGTTATGGCTTCCAGACCATCTTGTGAAGAATTCTTACTCCTGGATGAGGCTTTTAAAAATATAGTGATGCTAAATTGGGTATCTCGCCCTACAGGAAAGTAGGGGGGAAGGGGAAGAGGGGGTGGCTGATGGAAGGGAGGGCAGGTTGGGGGGAGGGAAGTTGGAAGCACATACTTTTGAAAAAGGACAGGGTCAAAGTAGAGAATAGAACAAGTGGGGAGGGGGGTGGGATAGGATGGAGGGAAATATAGTCAGGCTTTCACAATATATCCACTATGGAAATGTTTTGTGTAACCACACATGTACAACCTATATTAAATTGCTTATCTTCCCAGTAAGGGTGGGTGATGAGGGAGGAAAAGGGAAAGAATCTGGAATTCAAAGTTTTAAAATCAAATGTTTAAAAATATTATTATTATTATTATTTTTTATATGCAACTGGGAAATAAGATATACAAGCACTGGAGTATAGAGATCCATCTTGCCCGATTGGAAAGTTGGAGTGGGGATAGGGGAGGATATAGGAGAGAGCAGATTGGGGGAGGGAGTATACAGCAGGATCACTGTTTTCCGGTGGTAGGTAGGGGAAAGACAGGGAGAAAATTTGTAACTCAAAATCTTGTGGAATTGAATGATGTAAACTAAAAATAAACATAAAATTTAATTAAAAATAAATTCCCTTCCTCTATCTTCCCATTCCCATAAATCTAAAGAGCCTTCTAGACCCCCTCTTTTACCTATTCCCTCAGCCTCTCCTCTAAAGGTCCCTCTTTTGTCCTTTCCCCCTCCCAATGTCCCTACCATTTTATTTCTTCTGAATTTAGAAGACTTTTATATTCTTCTAAATATATGTGTACATATACAAAGTATACAGTTCTAAAAACTGTAAGTACTGTATTGATTTGACTCAGAGATTTCAACACAAGTAAAACTGAGCAAGTGGTCCCATCGGTGAATATTAGGAAATTTAAGTTCAGTTTGGATATGTTGAGTTTGATGTAACAACAAAACATTCAAATAAATTATCTAGTAGCCTGATGAATATATTAGATTGGAATTTGGACAAGAGAACAAGACAGGAGAAATGGGAATCATAAGCATGAAGTGGATTGCTAAATCCACAGAAATGGAAGAAGTTTGCAAGTGAGAGAATGTAGAAAAGGTTGTCAGCTAGAGTCCTCAGTAATTCAGAAGAAGTTTTCAAAATCTACAATGGTTATGCCAGAATGTGGTCCGGGGGGTACTAAGTGAGTCACACTCTGTCTACAAGACTAAAAAATATATTAGAGGTGTGAGAAATGTAACAAATCATGAAGTCTTGATGGAGATGCCTGGTCAACAAACAAGTTCAAAATCAAGGACACAATATTTTTCAGCAGAGTTCAAGGTAGGAATTAAGGAAGCTAAGAACTCTGAAAACTAGAACTTATCACTTACGTATTGTTTTGATTGGTCGATCAATTCCAAACTTACTATGGATTTAAACTCACTATGCGTATTTCCTGATGATATAGCAGGCACCCCTTGAACCTTTACTCTTGTTTCTAACACCACTCCCTTTTCAAAAATTCACCCTAGGAACAAGATTTGTCTGGATTTTGCTGGTTGAATGTTGAATGTTGAACTGTGAGTGTTTCCACTGGCATCTCATATACATTTTTCTGGACCACTGTGAGTTTCTAATTAATTTAACTAATCTAATTAATCAGCTCATGTAGGCACCTATATCTCCAACAGAAATACATAATTTTCTTTTTAAAATAAATTTTTTTTGCTTTTTTTTTTAGAGGGCAGTTGGGGTTAAGTGACTTGCCCAAGGTCACATGGCTAGTTTTTCTGTTAAATATCTGAGGCCAGATTTGAACTCAGGTCCTCCTGACTCCAGGGCTGGTGCTCTATTCACTGTGCCACCTAGTAGCCCCATTAAAATAGATTTTTATCGATAGGAAAAGTGTATAAGCATTTTTATATACCTACCATGTAGCAGGCATTGTTCTAAATTATTTATAGCTGTTATCTCATTTGATCCTCAAAACAACCATGAGAAATAGGTGTTTCTATGATTTTGATTTACAGTGGAAGAAACTGATGCAAAAAGAAATTTAGTGACTTATATAGGGCCACATAGCTATTAAATATCTGAGGATGGATTTGAACTTAGGTCTTTCTCACTCTAGGCCAAACATTGTAACAACTGTGCCACTTGACTGCCTCTGTCAACAAGACTTTATTAAGTACCTACTATGTGCCAGGCACTGTGCTAAGATCTGGATAATATTTACTTTTTGCATTGCCTAGACCCAGAGATCCATTTTTTTTTAAAGAAAGAAAGAGATGAAGAAGAAAAAAGTTGAGTAAAATTGACCAATACATTGAAAAAAGAATATGATTTTATATGCAATGTTCCACATCCAAAAGCCCTACTTTGGCAAAAAAGAGTTGGTAAAGATATCTTCTATATCTCTTTTTAGGGTCAGCTTTACTTTATAACTCCACAGCATTAGATTTTATTATTTTTCTTTCTATTTAAATTGTACTAATAGTATATATTGTTTTCCTGGCTTAGAATCTATTATGTTCTTGATTACAAACTCTATCTGTCCATCCATCAGAACTGGCTATATATAACAAAGGCTAGGATAGGTACAGTAGTAAACCTTCCTGCATTTTCTGGAGAAAAGACCAGTGGAATACAGAGTATAGTCATACTCACAATGAATCGAAGATCTCAGGTAGAAGGCCTTAGTACTCTACTTGAAAATAAAAAACCTAGAAGTTACCAGTGGTACTATCCTCCACTTTCTACAGTTGTCTTTTGTTCAGGAATATACTGGAATATGTAAACATGCCATATAATAGCCTGATAGACCAAAAGCCCCTCTAAGTCATGATGTACCATATATAACATCTTTCGTAGGCCCCAGTGCCCAACAAGAGGTTCATCATGATGATGTTTCAGTGGCTGCCATATTTCACTGCCTAATTGTTGCACCCTGTTTTTTCCAGTCCAAAAACTGGTTTATAACCTTTTATCATGTAATCACTTTTATCACATAATCATTGCATGATATAATTCTGATCTTCATGCTGTTTAAAAGGTAAACAGAGCAGCAATGTATGCAACAGTGGCATATGGATGCACATTTGTCTCTTGTGTATTGCCTAGAATTCTCAGTCCACATGCACTGTCAGTGTACTTCAGAAAGCTGACTTTTGTGCTTTATTTAGAGCACTATAGTACTAACAGGATTGTCATTCAACCCAAAGAAGAGCTGTAAGAGCAGTGGGGAGCGTGAAGATAGTCAAGCTGCATGTCATGTAATATAGTAAGACTTACATCTTCCCAATTTTAATGTACATTCATGAGTATTCCATGCATCCTAATCTTGCACCAAAGATAGTTTAATAATAATTTATTTATTTATTTATTTGCTTTTTGGAGGGGGGAAGGCAGGGCAATTGGGATGAAACGACTTGCCCAAGGTCACACGGCTAGTAAGTGTTAAGTGTCTGAAGCCAGATTTGAACTCAGGTCCTCCTCTTCAGGGCCACTGTACCACCTAGCCACCCCAATAAGTTATTTTTAAGTAATATAGCACAATTTTCTAAAATCTTCACATAATGGTTGAACGCCACCTTTTTCACAAAAAGTTTTTCATAAAATTTGAAACAATTATGTGGTGAAAAACTGTACTTTAGTCTTATCCCATCGCAGGGTATCTGGAGTGAGTATATACAGAAATGAGTATGCAATTTCCATGTGGTGATACACAACTCTAAGTCCAGCTACTGAGGAAGCTGAGGCTACTGTATTTCTTGAACTTAGGAGTTCTGAGTTACAGTGGCCTATTTTGGCCAGGTCTCCACACTAAGTCTGGTAGTAATATGGGGGGACCCTGGGAGTGGGGTCCCACCAGGTTGTCTACAGAAGGTTGCAGTAACTTATAATATGTAAAATTTAGAAACAGGGCATGTCAAAAACCCCTGTCCTGATCTGTAGTGGGATAGGACACTTGAGTTACCCCTATAATTTGAGCCTGGGTGAGAAAGAGAAACTCATTATTCAAACAAAAAAAAGTAGGTAAGCAGATCACTTTTCTTGACTCCTGAAGTGACCAAAACATTCTTATGAAGGGAGGTCATAAACCTGTGGTGAAGGGAGCCCAACATTGCTGCTGCTAAATGTAGAAGATTCTAAACTTGGTTTTCTATAATAGTGCTTCTTCCTGGGCACCTACTGTATGTAAAAACTGAACTAGGCAGAGAATAGGGTTCAAAGGATCTGTCACTAATTTAAATTAAAAGTGTGAGGCATCAATGAAAGAGAAGAACTATTTCCAGATTTCAAGTCCGAAGAACTGGTTTAAAGTCCTGGCTTCATTGTTTCCTCACTATGTGACTATGGACAAGCCACTTTATCTAATTGAAGCTTAGTTTCCAAGTCTATATTTTATAGATGATACTTGCACTGCCTATATCACAGGGTTATTGGGAGGAGAGTACATATAATTCAGTAGAGATGTGACATTTTGCTATTATTTTTCCTGTTCTCATTTTATATTTGATGGAGTTAAGACAGAATCGGTCCAGGTATAAGTTACTTCCTTCCGTTCTTTTATATTTAACATTTAGTAAACCATTTTACAGGTAACTAAAATGATTGCTTTTGTAATTGAATAAAAGAGTTGAGGTGTAAGCTCATCTTTTGTAAATTCATCAAAATCATATTTGGAACAATTGCAGTAGCAGAGAGGATGATAGAGGGTGATCTGTGCTTTATCTTGTTTTCATATGGTTTTGATTTCTTCCACTAGGTTTCTGTATCTTGAGAACTTTCCATTCAATGTAGTTTGGAAGTTGTGAACACTTGGTATCATTAAATCTATTAAAACCATTTTTCTTAAATTTTTATAAGATAATATTATGTCCAGATACAATATATTACTGTATGATAAAAGGGGCCTACTATGTGCCAGGCACTGTGGTAAATGCTGGAGATACAACTAAGAAAAAGCAGACACCCCCTTCTCTCCAGGAGTTAAGATCTAATGATGAAAGAAAATACACAAAAGGAAGCTGAAGAGGAAGTATAAGAGGCAGATGGTGTCTCCTAGAAGATCAAAACCAAAGAGGAAGTAAGGGAAGAGTTGACTAAAATTCTGGGTCTTCTTTAAAGAGAGGCTTTGGGAGGAGTTTTTTGGTCAGTCCTCCAATCCGCCAGTTAGAAGGATGGATGTAACTGACAGTACTAATGAGGTGTGAAAACCAAAGCTGAAGCAATCTCTGAAATCCATCAAAATAGAGGATAAAAAGAATGCAATAATGATAACAACAATATTAATTTGCCACCTTCCTTTCACATGCAGGCCTCACATGGAGAGCAACAGTGATTCTTCCAAATAAACACGAATTATATGTATTTTTTATTTTATGCAAAGTATTTGCAGATAGTATGATTATACATGCATGGTTTTATTTATGCCATCTTCATTATTAGTAATCTCTTTCTTATTATTTGATGGACTTCAGATAGGAGACAAGTTGTTGTAGTGCAATGATTCATTTTTGTTTAATGTTCTGAAGACTATTGTGTAGGTGGATCAAATGATTGCTTTTGTAATTGAATAAAGATATTGGTAATTAAGCTCATTTTGCTAGATTCACTGAAAGCATCTTTGGGTCAACTCTAATAGCAGACAGGAAGATAGGGATGATATTTATACCTTATTCTATGTTTTATATTCTTCCTTTTGTTTTCTATATTTTGAAAGTCTTTCATTCCATGTAGCTTTGAAGACTTTGAATAACTGATATGATGATGTCTTTAAAAAATGTTGCACTTAGCATTATAAAATGCAAAATGGATAATTTTGATTACATGAAATTGAAAAGCTTCTGTAAAAACAAAACTAATGTAACCAAGATTAAGAGGGAAGTGGAAAACTGGGAAAGAATTTTTACAACCAATGTCTCTGATAAAGGCCTCATTTCTAAAATGTACAGATAATTGAGCCAAATCTATATGAATACAAGTCATTCCCCAATTGATAAATGATCAAAGGATATGAATAGGCAGTTTTCAGAGGAAGAAATTAGAGATATCTATAAGCATATGAAGAAATGCTCCAAATCACTATTGATTAGAGAATGCAAATCAAAACAACTCTGAGGTACCACATCTCACCAGTCAGACTGGCTAAGATGACAAAACAGGAAAATGACAAATGCTGGAGAGGATGTGGGCAAATTGAAACACTAATGCATTGTTGGTGGAATTGTGAACTGATTCAACCATTCTGGAGAGCAATCTGGTACTATGCCCAAAGGGCTATATGTAATTTCATACCCTTTGACCCAGCAATACCACTTCGAGGATTGTATCCCAAAGAGATCATAGAAGAGGGAGGAAGATCCAAAAGTACAAAAATATTTATAGCAGCTCTTTTTGTGGTGGCAAAGAATTGGACATTAAGGGGATGCCCATCAATTGGGGAATGGCTAAACAAGTTTTAGTATATGAATGTAATGGAAAACTATTGTGCTATAAGAAACAAGGAGCAGATGGACTTCATATTTACCTGAAGAGGCTTATACACACTGATGCTGAGTGAGAAGAGCAGAACCAGGAGAAATTTGTACACAATTGCAGACACAACGTATGTGTGACAACCAACTCTGATAGACTGGACTCTTCTCAGCAATGCAGGGTTATAAGTCAACCCCAAAAGACTCATGATGGAGAGAGATGTTTACATTCAGAGACAGAACTAGAAAGAACAGAATTTGAACGCAGATTGAAGCAAACTACCTGCTCTTTTTCTTGTTTCGTTTTGTTTCCTCTTTCCCATTGTCCATTCCATCTGATACAATCTTTCTTTGTAACCTGACTAATGTCTAATGTGAAAGTATTTGCAGATCCAATATTTGATTGTATGCAGCCATGGGTTGGGGGGAAGGAAGGAAGGAGGGGGAGAAAATTTGAAACTCAAGGAAATGTGGAATTGAATCCTGTAAACTAAAAGTAAACAAATTAATAAAGAAAAAAAATTTTAAAAATGTTACAATTAAGTTTTTGTGGATCATTATAATGTTAGGAAGATCATGGGCAATAAATAGTTCTCTATCTGTGATAATGGTTCAGTACTACTGCAATTTACTTGTGGAATTCTCAAAAGTCTATATCTTGAGGTCTTTATTTGTGATATGGGAATTTGCCATCTGGTACTTTATGAAAGACAGGAAGTTTCTGATGTATAATTCTAGCCACCATTTTGTGACTTTCTGCTTGCTAAATCTTTGTGGCCTATAGTGATATGTTACATAGTTTCCACTGTTTCCTTCCATAATCAGAATTGTTCAGTAAGTCCAGGTTCCATAAGGATAAACTATCTATAAATTCAGGTGGTGATGACACAATTTGAAATTGTCATCATAAACAGCTTTTCCCATGAACAAATATGCATGATTTGGTCATATGTTCTATGCTTCTTTATCCATATATCATTGGCTGAGTTTATGTGGATGTCATTATGAAAGGCCTTTTTTATTTCACTCTTAAATCTCAGTCATTTCAAAACCACCATCTAGAGATAAACTACTTTTGGTAGTAGATTCAACAATCTAATGGTACATATATATTATTAATTTTTCCTATTACTGGCGAAGTGATGTTGGTGTGTTCCAAAAGCTTTTCTGTAGGTTTTTGACTTATCAAGTACTCAAAGAATATCTATCAACCCTCTCTTTTTTGATGAGAAACTTTGTTAGGGTAATAGACCGTATGTTTCACTCTTATGCAAGATTTTGTGTGGATACTTTTTTAATCTATTATGGTACCTTTTATACTTATGAATGTGTGCATTAAGACAGTTTCAAATTACTTAAATGTATTCTTCCCACTGAGCTTTGGTTTCAGGATGCCAATAAGTATCTTAACATTCACTAACAGCCTTCACCACTGATATCTTCATGCTTGTTGTGTTTATTTCTGGAAGAGACCAAGAAATTTAATGGTATTAAATTCATCTATCAATTCAATGTGACTCATGGTTTCAAGTTTTAAGCATTTAGTCTCTGTCTTTCCTTGGCACCTAGTAACAGTTTGACAGTTATCAAATCCACGTGACAATTGGATAGAAGATTCCACAAAATAAAAGGGCTATTTGTACCTTTTTCAGGGGAGACATGTGGTTTGATATCATCTATGTTTTTAGTGGATTACCTTTTTATTTGGAAGTCATAATTCTATTTGGAAGAGATAATAATAGATTTAAGGTAGGAGTTGAACCATGAGGGCCTCCCTGAAAAATACTGTGTTTTCTGTCAATTGTTGTTGACATTAGGGTGTTTATGGTATGTATTAAAAAAGTGTATAGTTTTCCATGTGGATGCCAAATATTCTAGTGTTCTCACTATATTTAATTCTATTTTATAGATTTATAAGTTTTAAACTGAGTCAAAGGTTTTGTTATAACCAATATAGTATAAGGATTATGATACTATTGGATCTCTTATTAAAAATTGCCTAATCATTAATAAGTTGCCATTTATGCTCATGAAATTCTTTTGACATTAATTCTCTTACTCAGTATATTGTTTTATCATGAGCATTTATAGGCTTATTTTCATGATACACATTGTGAGTATTTTGTATAAAGTATATAAGCAATAAATGATGTGTGTTTCATGGTGTTACTGGTGTTCTCTTTAGTAATAGATATGTCATGCATTTTGTTAAGAAAAGTAGCCTCGGGTGGTCCTGCAAAGCAGCTGCCAAGCAAAGGATTATTCACTGTGCTGCCATGAGGTCATCTGACTCAGGTTCTTGAGGAAGTGTCTGCTTCTCAAAATGCAGGCAGGAGGAAGGAGCTACCCTGGCTGCATCTCTCTAGCATCAGCACATCATAGCCTCCACTGCTGGCTGCAGGTCTCTCACCTTCTGTGAAGTGCTCTCTACCTGTCCTTTTATCCTGCTGCCCAGAGAAAAGGTGCATAGAGCCTAGGCCAGGCCATGTCTTCAGCTAATGCTTCTCTTTGGAAGGACAGAAAATATTAACTATGGTGGATCCAGACTTGAGAATCAATTTCATCAACAGAGTGAAAGGATTCTTTTCCTCTGACTACTTATACTCTACTTAAGATTTTATTAAATCCAAATGCATCATCAAAAAAAAAAAAAAAGAAAGAAAGAAAAGTAGTCTCGGACTTACATCTTATAGGAAACTGCAAAATGCCATGGCAGGAATTTATTGGTCACTGTGAAGAGACAGGTAACAATTATGGGTCCTATCAGGGCTGCTGCTTTCTACTTTTTTTTGGTCTTTTTTTGAAGGGGGGGGCAGGGTAATTGGGGTTAAGTGATTTGTCCAAGGTCACACACCTAATAAGTGTCAAGTGTCTGAGGTCAGATTTGAACTCAGGTCCTCCTGACTCCAGGGTCTGTGCTCTATTCACTGCAACACCTAGCTCCCCTTGCTGCTTTCCACTTTTGCAGGGAATCCAGAGTTTCAGTCACCTTGCTTGATGTAACTACTTTGTCATTCATTTTTATTAACAACACACATTGATTCTGTCTCTAAATTTGTTCCAGAACTCTTCGTGTGTGTGTGTGTGTGTGTTGGGCTGCTTGTGACCATATCAGGCAACTAGGTGGCATAGCAATAGGCCTGAAATTAGGAAGACTTGAGTTCAAATTTGGCCTTAGATATTTGCTAACTGTGTGATCCTGGGAAAGTCACTTAAACCTGTTTTCCTCAGTTTTCTCATCTGTAAAATGAATTGTAGAAGGAAATGGCAAACCATTCTAATATCTTTGCCAGGAAAACACCAAATAGAGTCATTAAGTCAGACACAACTAAAATGACCAAATAGAATATTTTCTATACCTTTCTCCTTCAAAGGTTTTCTCTCACTTCTTATTTTTTCCTTCTCAAGCCTGTGAAGTAAAACTTTTTATTGATATTGAATTTGTTTGCTTTGTTCATTGTACTCCCCAGACTCCTTGTGTTGCTTTAAACATTTGGGTTTTATTTGTTAATTAAGATAATGCATAGTTTCTGATATGCTTTTGTTTTCAAGATTTCTTTCTACAATTCTCTTTTCTGTTGCCTATCCCTGATCAATCATGTACTCAAGTTTTCTATTGTGTGCCCCAGTTAGGTCCTGATGTAATTTTCCACATTTTTTTTTTCTGTAGATTTTCAAGGTAGCTCTTTCAGACTACCTTTACTTTGGTATATTTAATGCTTCCCCTTAGGGTTGTTTCTTGATCTACATTTTTTTCCCACAGTTCTCACTGTGGCAATGGTCATCACAAGCATTGCATATTATGAAATGCTTTTATGCATTCTGTCAAAAACTGTGAAAGGATATGTTTGTTCATGCTTTTAATAGCAGATATCAGCTTTTTCCAATTACTCTTTTTTGGTATCATTGGCCCTCTAGTTGGGCTCATGCCAACAAACTCAAAAAGAGTATTTTTGAAATTCTAGTCTAAGTGTGCCCTTGTGCTTTTCAAATGACTTGAAACATCAGTGCCATTTTTGTTATCTCTTAGTAGGTATAATTCCTGAATGTCATTTTCTTGCTCAAAAATGTTTAGTGACTTTTCATTTCCTACTAGATAAAATACAAACACCTTACTTGGCCTGCCATTCTATTCACTCTGAAAGATAAAGGAACATTTGAATCTTCAATGTTGGCATATGCAAAAGTGAGAATAAATTCAAGAATCTATGATGATTAAATGATATTAATCAAAAGCACTAGGGCTCATTCATTTGCCTAAATTGTCTTATATAGGGCAAATGTTTTCATATGGGACAATGTCCAGAATTATTCATGATGTTCTTTGTGTGGTCAAGAGAGTACTAGAATTGGTCTGCAGCAGCAGGTGATCACACCAGAGAATTGTGTCCCTATATCTTGAACACTAAATAGACAGAATGGGTTATAGAAGCAACCTACTCTCCTTGCATTTGCCAGATAACTTCTCATTTATCCTAAACTTCTGGCAAACAATTCTGCTCAAGACTCCACAGATCTGGCTGCCAAATTAAGAACTGTTCATGGTGAAGTTTGGTTTTGTTAGAACCACATGTCTTTATCTTTAAAGAGAAATATTAAGAGTACTCCTCTCTTTTCTTTGTAATTTTATTCTTGCATTTCCTATACTAGGAATGTCACAGACACAAAGTGGGTTTGTCTACCAAATCTGTTTGGTGGAAGTGCTCTCTCTTTACTATGGAATCTTTTTGAAAATTGATAATTGGATGCTTGACAGGTTGAGGCAGAGGGAAGGGGGTGGGTAGAATGGAGGGAAAGAGAAAGAGGGAGGGGTGTGGGCCGAAAGGGAAAGAAATTTAATAATGACTAGCAAGCCTGTGGATTTTGGGAGAGATTGCTATCTCAATATAAACATACAAACCCATCAAAATGATTTCTATAAATCGTAAATATAATTCTTAATGGTAACTCTAAAGATGAAAGACATGCAAACATTCTTGTAAATCAGACGAAATTGGATTACCTCTCCTAGGCCTACTTCAATAGAGGTTATGCAGACTTTCTAAAACTTAGCAAAGAGGGAAAGAGGCCTGGGGGAAGGAGGGAGGAGGAGAGATAGAGACAGAGAGGGACACAGAGATAAAGACTCAGACACAGAGAGTCTGAGACAGAGAAATAGAGAGAAAAATAGAAGAGAGAAACTGAGAGAAATTACCAATTGCCCATAGGACCTGATGGGAAAGTGAAGAGCAATGCTTGTACTCAATTCAATAAGAACTTCCCTCTCTCCCACTGAGTTTTGCTTTAAGAAAAAGGACCCTGGAACTACATATACAAGGGAGCTTAGAGCCCCTGAAAAAATGAAGGCCAGGAAGGTTAAGTCACTTGTCTAAGGTCATCCAGGTAGTAATTATTAGAGATAGGATTTAAACCCAAGTCCTCCAAATACAGAACCAGTATATATTTGAACCATAGAGTTCCTTTCATTAATTTATCCATTTGACAAGCATGTTAAGTACTTGATTTGAGCATCAAGAAAGTGTAGTTCTCGTAACAGAAAGTCAACTCCTCAACACATTAGCACAACTAATGAGAGATGACTCTTCTGCCACCTGTTCTTCTCATTGTGGTCAAATGCAGGACAGGTAAGACATGACATTCTCCATTCTAAACAGCTAGAAGGAAGCTCAGCATCTGTCATTGATTATGGCTAAGCAGTCAGCTTTTTAACAGGTTAACTCTGAAAACAGAAACCTAATTGGTCTTGACTGAACCAGAATTTTGAGATATGGAACTGGTTTGGCATATTTAATAGATGACCCTGGAATCAGGAAGGGGTTCAAGTGCTATGTTTTATATATGATCAATATGACCCTGGGCAAGTAATTTAACTCCCAGGGCCCTAGGCAGCTGTGTATAACAATAATCTAGAGCTATGTTGCTAGATGTACATTATTTGGAGGAACTCCCATACCAGGAGATCCATATACCAATAAAACTGTAAATTTAGGATAACCTTCTTGCCTTCCAATATGAAACAAGACCCCTCAGAAAAAGTTCATTGTGATGTGAATGTGACCCTACCTCCTTGAGGCTATATCAGCAGAGGGAAAGTGCTAGCATGTCTTATCAATCCAGAAAGGCCTTGACCATGGATCTAGCAAGGGATTGTGGTCTGAAGACCAGCTTAATCATGTCTGGAGAAGATATACACTAGATGAGATTGGTCATAGGTTTCTGAATTTTAGTGATTCTTAGTTTTTTTTGTGTGAACTTAGTAATAACAATAATGATAGTAGTATTTATATAGTAATATGTTTTGCAAAATGCTTTTCCATGTTTGCTCATTTGATGCTAATCAACATGTTGTTATATAAAAATACAAGATTGTATAAGAAGTTGTGAATTATATATATGACCTCTAATGTGTTTGTATATGTATATGTATGTGTATGTATATGTATATACAGACATAATTTAATTAGGTAGTAACAGGATTGTTATATTTGTGTCTCCTGTAATTCTTTTTTGTTTTTTTCCTGTATTGAAATATATTAGATTTATGCTCTTTTTCACATTTCCAGGACCATACACTACTACTCTCTCCCCAAATAGAAGCCCTTCTTTGTAACAAAAACAAAACCAACCCACAAACTTTAGAACATTGGACGTGTCTGAGAATGCATAGCTCATTCTGTACCTTTGTCTAATAATATCAGACAAAGCTAGTATTCTGATTTTAGTGGAAGACTCTAGCACAAGGCCATACCAAAGAAATTATAGATCCTTGAAATATAAACATTTTGGTGGGGTTTTGAGGGGGGAAGGCAGAGCAATTGGGATTAAGTGACTTGCCCAATGTCACACAACTACTAAGTGTTAAGTGTCTGTGGCCATATTTGAACTCAGGTCTTCCTGACTCCAGGGCTGGTGCTCTACTCACTGCACCACCTAGCCACCCCAAATATAAACATTTAGATTACAATCAAGCTATCATTCTCTATTGATCAAGTACCTACTATGTGCCAGAAACTGTGTTAATAGCTGGAAAGATAAAAAGAAAAAGTGATGATATAGCTCTTGTACTCAAGGAGCTTACATTCTATCAAAGGAATTTGCATATACAAATAGAACTTTATGCAAATGTGTGCAAAATTATAAAGGCAAGTTATTTTGTGATGGAGAAGATACTAGCATATAGAACTTGGCACTTGGTCTGAGCATTGAGGAAAATATGAGTTCTAAGAGAAAAAATAAGAAGAAAGCATTGCAATTTGGAAGGCTAGCCATTGTAAAGGCATTGAGATGGGAGGAGTGATGAACAGCAAGGAGGTCAGATTGCCTGTATAGTAGAGTGAGTGGAGGAGAGTAATGTGGAAGATTGGAAAAGCAGATTGGATCTAGGTTGTAAAGGGATTTTTAGGAGTACTTTATATTTTATTCTAGAAGCAATAGGAAGCTATTAGAGTTTATTGAGTAAAGGAGTGAAATGGTCAGACATGTGCTTTAAGAAAATCATTTCGATAGTTCTGTGAAGAAGAGATTGGAGAGGAAAAGAGGCAAAGAGACCAGTTAGGAGACCTTGCATTAATTCTGGTTAAGATATTCTGAGAATATGGACTACAATAGTGATTATAGGAATAAAGAGAAGAGTCAGAAATAAGAAATTTTGTGAAAATAGAATCAACAAGGTTTTATGACTGATTGGATATAGGATTGAGATGGAGTGAGGTGAAAGGGATTATGCCAGGGTTGTAAGCATAGGAGACTGGAAGGATAATGGTATCCTAAACCAAAATAGGAAAGTCTGAAAGAGGAGTGGGTTTGGGGAAAAGATAATGAGTTATTCTGTTTGGGATGTGTTGATTATGAAATGTCTCCGTGACATGAAGTTTGATAGGTGCAATAGATTGTTGGTGATATGACACTGGAGCTTAGGAGGGAGACTAGCGCTAAATATATAGATCTGAGATTCATCTGTATAAATACAATAATAAAATTATAGGAACAGATGAAGTCAGACAGAGAGAGAGGGGAGAAAGAGAGAATAAAGAGACAAAGAAAAGAGAAGGAGAGAGAAGAGGGAGGGAAGGAGGAAAGGAGAGAGAGAGAGAGAGAGAGAGAAGAATAAAAGAGTGGCCAGGACAGTTTTGGTATATATGCATATAGTTCAAGTACATGATTAGATAATGACCCAACAAGGAAGACTGAGATGGAGATTCGTGTGTCTGAACCAGCTATGGTTTTTAACTAAGCCTGTGATTTCAAATCACTTAAAAGAGTTGACAGAGGCACTGAGAGGTTAAGACAGAGGTTTATGAAGTCAATCAATGTCAGAGGCAAGTGGAGGAATTGAACCAAAGTCTTGTTGAGTCTGAAGATGGCTCTTAATGCATTACCCAAAAGTTATGGTGCAATTCCTAGCCATAGCTGCAATGATCATTCTTTGAATTGATAACCTTATGAAATTACACTTAGAAAGTGAAGAGTTTATGAGGGAGTTTATGAAGATGTATTTTACTCTGGAACTACTGAATGAAGACTTATTGGATTTTTCTTATTATTATTGATTAGTTTTATCCTGCACTTCATCTTGCACCTAATGTAGACACATTAAATAAAATAGCATGTAATAAAAAAGTAAAAAATCCTTCCATAATCTTACTTACTTTAATTTACTTTTCCAGACTTATGTCTTTGCCTTTCCCTCTGCATACTCTTTTTGGCCTTTGTGGATTCTGTTCTTTTAGGCCTGGAACAGACCCCACCTTATCTCTTCCCACTGATGTCTTTCAGGTTTCTGTCTCCTCCTTGAAAATTATACAATTAATCAACTGCTTAACATTATAGATATTATGAACATATATCCTTCTCTTGACTTCCTTGAGGGTAGAAATGTGTTGTTTTTTATCTTTATATTTCCAGTGTATTAAGATTGCCTACCATTGCTTTTTACATTGTAGACACAAGTAAATATTTGCTCCCTGTGAACCAGTGTGATCTAAGGGATAGAGAGTCGGGATTAGGGCCAAGAAGACTTGCATCTGATGAATACTGGCCAAGTCACAACCTCTCACGATTTAGGTAGCTCTCCATACCAGAGAAGTTGCCCATCTGCATTTGGTATGAGGGGGAGGTTTTCTCCTCCTTGGATTATCTATACCAGTGAAATCACAGGTCTAGTTGCTAACTCTATTGTTGACTTCATTTGGCTTGAATAATGGAAAGAACGTGGAAATTGGAGTCAGAAGAAGTGATCCTGAAATATGGTTCTGGTAATTCCTAGTTGTGAGATCCTGGACAAATCATTTTACTTCCTGGGGTCTCAGTGTCTATAAAATATGGAAGTTAGACTAGATGCTTATAATGTGAATGGGATATAAGATCTTCCCTGCCCATTAATAGCCCTCATGTGGAGCCCATTAAGGGAAGCTTGCTTAGGGGAGGCTTGCTCATAGGAAGGCTTTCACACCTTTTGCTAATTTCTAATTAGGTACTGAGTCAAGAGGGTGGTGATGATTTCTGTCTCTGAGAAGTGTATATGTACTCTGAGTTGGTAATTTGCTTTGGGGGCTCGTTTAGGAGAAGGATCTTGTGATTCCTTGGTAGAGATTCTGAGTGGCCTTATGTTCAGAGCTCCCCAACTTCTCAGATTTAAATACTCTCTCTATCCAGGGATGTATGTAAAGTGTATAGTTGATTCAGGCAGTCAGAGCCCTGTCTGTTGGTCTTTATTTCTCTGCTTGTATTTTCTCTGAAGTTCAGGGTGCTGACTTTTCCCCTGAACTAGTAACTGTAATTAGAAAAGCTTGTTGACCCCGTAAATGGCTATCTTTCCTAGCAGAGCAGATCTAAGAACCTGTTTTAGCAGCCATTCTGGTTATGCCAGTGTGATTGCCGCTACAATGCCTAAGGTTCTTTTTATCTCTTCATCCCATGAATTTCTGGACTCATTTACTCCATTAGATTGTCAATGGCAGGGAATGTCTTTTGTCTCTTTTTGTATCCCTGGTGCTTAGCACAATGATTGGCACATAACACACGTTTATTGAATTGATCAGTTCACCTTTAGCTATATAATTCTATAGATGTTCATTTGAAATTTTTAAAAGTATATGAGTATCATTTTAATCTCTTATATTTTGTTCCATGAATCTTGAGGTGAGGGTTTAGTTATATTTTTATTTAATTTTACTTGGATTATATGGATAACCTAAAATAGAAAATTTTTTTCCAGTTGGCCTTGGTTCAACCATGTTGTTTTTGAGTATGCATGTTTTTGTGTAGTTGTGAGAAGTTACAGAGGACTCTACACAAAATTATGAAGTTTCAAAAGACATGACTTTAGAAGAGCTTGAAAACTGTATCTCCTTTTGCCCCCAGTGTTCAACTTTCCCTCTGTTGCCTATCCCGTGCTCAAAATGGGTAGTATTGCTTCTGGGACAGATACAAAGCACCAGAGCAGGGGTTGCTTTTCCGCTCAAGATTTGATGGCTCGGGGTGGCTAGGTGGCGCAGTGAGTAGAGTGCTGGCCCTGGAGTCAGAAGGACCTGAGTTCAGATCCGATCTTAGACACTTAACACACACAAACAAAAAACCTAGCTGTGTGACCTTGGGCAAGTTACTTAATCCCAATTGCCCTCTAAAAAGCAAAAAAAAAAAAGATTTGATGACTCATACAATCTCTAAAGGGAAGAGAATTGAGATGAAAGGATCTCAGTATTTTACCCTAAAAGATCATCTCTTTAAGATCCTGCTAATTATGTAAATATAATTAAGAATTATTGATTGAGGACTATTATGTTCTATAGGCAAAGATCATGTGACCCTATTGCTTCATTAGTTCCAATGATGTTGTATATGACAGCTAGCTTCCAGAGTTCACCTGACTAAATTAACACTGGCATCAGGCTTGTTCCAAGCATTTGATGAACAAGATAGATGAAAAGAAAGATGGATAATAAAGGCAGTGAGAGAAATCGCTTTTGGAAAGGAGCACAAAAAGTGAAATTCATCGTTGAAGCTCAGTTTCTTTATCAGGAAAAAGAAAGGAGTTGGACTGAGTAAAAGGCATCTGAGATCCCTTCCAGCTCTGGATCTGTGGCTTTGTGTTAAATTTTTTTTTGAAATATGACAAATAAAGTGGTCGAAAATATCTTTTATAAATTAAAAAAATGATTTAACATGACTAATTTCTTGCTTACAGAAACTTCTAAAACTGATTAACTTTGAACCTTGCTCCTCAAATTGTAGGTTTTTAGTGATCATTCTGGAAATTGTAGAAAAAAATCACTTAGGAAAAACCCGACAAAATTACTAAAATTAATGGTAAATATCAGTTAGAAGAAAAAGTAATAAATTAAGAAAATCATAGACCTGGGCTTGAAGTCCACCTCTACCACAGTCTCATTGTATAAATTTGGGAGACTCATTTAACCTGTTTGGACCTCAGTTTCCTCATTAAAATACTGTTGCAGAATTAGATGATCTCTAAGGGCCCATCCAGCTCCATCATGCTATGATTGTAATTGTGGTCAGATAGCTGAAAACACAACTTAAAGATATTAAGCACTGAGTTATTAATTTCTGGTAGTCAAAGGATTAAATTTTCTGGAGGACCTGAGTGGGTAGGTATGTGTGGATGGGAACCATTTTAGATCTAAGTAATCAGGCCTCTTTGGAAGAGTCACTGATACACAACCTTGTCTATAATCACCAGAGTAAGCATGGATGAAGGAAAAGGTAGTAGACTGGGCTTGATGCCACCCAGCCTCAGGGGATAGTTCAGAAGAGGCAGTGGATAAAAAACTATGCTAGGAGTCAGGAAGACAAGTTCAAATCTGGCCTCAGACTCTACTACCTAGATGAGTCACTTAATCTTTGTCTATCTTGGTTTCCTCAATTATAAAATGAGGTTAATAATAGAACCTGTTGTGAAGATCAAATGAGATATGATTTATGAAACTCTTGGGTTATATAAATGTTTGTTCCTTTCTCTATTAACCCTGGACATCTTACCATGTACCCTAATGTTGCATCCTTCATCCCATATGGGATGAATAGTATTCATTGTTTCTATCAAGATTCACCTAAGGGCTATCATCTACATGAAGCCTTTCCTGATCTCCCCAGCTCCTAGTGTCCTTTCTTTAGTGGTATACTGGTAAATGTTTAACAACTAGTTCTCTGGGGGGAAAAGTACACAAGACACACTTCTAAGTTTATTCTCCATTAGTAATATTTGAGTCTAGACAATATAAAATATAAAATCAAGACCTAATTTGTAGCATTTGCCTGAGGCATTAATGCTCCCATTGAAAATACAGTAGGTTTTAAGGAGTCTAGGAGCTGGATGTGGCTCTATCCAGCATGCCCTTGCTCCCTCCTAAAATTACCTTGTATATTCTGATTTATGCATATGTTATTTCACCACACTCCCCACCCCATAAGTCCACTGAGAAGAGATTGTTTCATTTTTGTCTTTGTGTATGGAATGCCTGAAGAATAACAGGCGCCTTAAATGTTTGTTTATTGACTTAATAAAAATGTGCCAGGTGAAACAAGGATGACTCTCTTAGAAAAGGTTCTGCAGTGACAATAATTGTCTGTGAGATAAAATCTAAACTCCTTATTTAAGCTTTAAGAGCCCTCCACAATCTGGTCTTAACTGACCATTTCAGCCTTATTTACTACTATTCCTCTTTATACTTTATTTGTTTTAACTGCCATATTATTCTTAAGACCATAGATCCAGAGCTGGAAGAGATCTCTGGTGCCTTTTAGTCTAACTCCCTTCTTTTTCCTGATAAAGAAACCGAAATTCAAGATTGAATTTGATTTTCTGTGCTCCTTTCCAAAAGCGATTTTTCTCACTGCCTTAATTATCCATCTTTCTTTTTGTCTATCTTAGTCCCTCATTCACTGACTCATGACTCCTAAAAGACCATTGCCTGCTGTGCTAGATAGCTGTCATGGCCTAAGCAAACTTCCATAGCCTGGAGCCAGGTCTCCACCGTAATGGAAAGAGGGAAGTGGGGCAGAGGTGTGTGGGGCTAGGTGTTGCAAGCCCTGACCTATGTGGTGGGTCATTGGGTCTGCTAGTGTGGCCCTTCTATTAGTAGTGTGGAAGGTAGGGGAGGTAAGCTGAGAGAGCTCATGGTCAGTGAGCACCAGTCCATATTTTTAATCCTTTTGGATCTCCATAGCCTGGACCATGAAGACTGCTGAAGTTGATCTGTTTTTGGTAACAACTTCTCTTTGGGAGAAGTTTAAGAAGTCATGGGACTCAGAGGAAATGTGTAGTTCTCTATCTTGTTGCTCACATGACCTGGGCATCTAGTTTAGTCTAGCAATAGTATTTGAGCCCAGATCCTCTAATGTTAATACTTTTGTTCTTTCTATTGTATGACAGGGATTTTTATAATATCTAGAACCAGAAAAGAATAACCAAATCAGAGATCATCTGGTTCAAGGCCTGTATTTTAGGGAGGAGGAAACAGGCTGAGAGATCAGTGCAAGGTCACAGGTTCAGGAAGTGGCAATTAGGATTTAAATTCAGGTCATATGACTCCTGATGGTATGTTCTTTCTGCTGTCCTTTCTTTGCTGTTCCTGAATTTAACTACATATTTTTTTACCTCATGTCATACTCTGACTAAAATATACTTCTCTTTCCTTTCCATCCAAATCCTCCAAGGACTAAATGAGACTTTAACTTTTCTACAAAGCCTTCCTTGGTCACCCTAGTCTGACATGACCTATCCCTTTTCAGACCTCCCACAGCATAATTGACTATATAACTGAGTCAGAAATTAATCTTTTTTCTCTTGTGACATCTGTTATTTTATTGAAGCATTGCATTATTCATTGTTGGATATTTAATTTTTTAAGCCTCCCCTGATATTCTGAAAGAACCAAAGGAAGGTCTCCAGCCTGTTGGGTAGATACACTGGAGAGGTAGAGAGACTATGATCAGGAGAGCCTGGTCAACTTGATAACATGAAAGGATGTCACTTATCATTCCTTCTCAGAAAAATCTCCCCTGGCACTCTATCACTCCCTCTGACTGCTCCTGTCGTTCAGGCTGATAGACTGTGCCATTTTCTTTCCATGGCTCACATTTTTGGGCTTGAGGGGGTTAGAGAGACCCAAATCTGCTTTCCCATCTCTGATCTCTCCACTCATTCTCTTACTAAGGAATCTGGTAGATTCCTTAGCCCCCTTTTATAGGCCTGAACTAGCCTTCTGCTCAAGTTTCCAATATCCAGACACAATCAATTCATTCCACTGATGCCAGGGATTAGTCAGTGGGGATGTTTGTACTTAAAAAAAGTAATAATAAAATTTCCAAAGGATTCCTCATCAGACTGACTAGGCTCTACTGTTTCTACTCATTAAAGAGGTATAGTCATGAATATAAGCATGAATCACTCAGACAAGGAAGGCATGGAGGAGTTGCAAGCTGCATCAGTAGAGAGAGCATCCACGTCACTAAGAACACAAATGCAATCAAAGTATCCAAATTTCTTTTTTGAGAGTTTATCTATTTTCTCTCCATGGAAGCTCTAGTAGAGTATCCTATATAAGATGTTAAGGCAGCATGGCATAAGGAAAATAGTATTAGATTTGGAGACAGATGATATAGATCTGAATTCTAGTTCTGATTTTTATTACTTCCATAACCTCAGCTATCTAGAACCTTTGAAAACCCTTTGGTTCATCCTGTACAGTCAAGGAAGGCTGCTTACCTCTAGACTGTTGAGCTGTAGAGGCTGATATCTTTCCAGGTCACTATAGACAGGGGACTATTTTCTTTCACAGAATCACATTGGGTCATGGATTCAAAGCTGCAAGGGATCTTAAAGGTCATCTGGTTGACCTCTCTCCCCTCATTTTACATATGAGGAAAATGAGACACAGAGGCACAGATTTGCCCAAGGCCATACAACTAGTAAATTCTCCTCCACATTGCACCAAGACTTCCTCTGATATGCCCCAGCACTTTATCCTGAAGCCTCACTCCAGTCCTGGGAACTCACATATTGAAAGCTCCCTACAGCACTGCAGCCTCTCCCTGATTGGTTAGTTCCTCTAAGACCCTCCATTGAAGGATGGTGCCCGGGACAGCTAGGTCTCATTCCTCACCAGGCTGCACTCCTGAAGACCTTCTCTACCATGTTCCTGAGTGGGCTATCTAATCCCCTCTTCAGCTTCCTTTTCCTCTGCTGTCTTCCTCCATTAGAATGTAAGCTCCCTGAGAATAGGGACAATCTTTCTACTTGTATTTGTACTCCCAGCACATAGTAAGCACTTAATAAATATTAGTTGATTGATTGACTAACCTACTGACTAGTGTAATGCCATGCACAGAAGCTTTCCATAGGACTACTACTGTGAACAGCTTTTAAGGTTCTGATTACACAGAATGGTGAACACTATTTATTCCATAACAAATCAAAGCAAAACTTTCACAGAAAATCAAGGTACAGAATTCACAATATTACAACTTATATTCACAAACAGCTTATCATTAAAATGGCCACATAGTTTTCACCGAAGTTGTCACAATATTTAGAACAAAGAACAATAATCTCAAAGTACAATAGTCAAAGTCATCCACTCTTGGGGCAAAGTCTTCCATTCATGGGGCAAAGTCTTGATTAACTCAATCAAGTCACTTATTCAGCAATCAATTACTAAGTATCATTAATCACTAAGTACAATAGAAAATACAGACCCTCTACCCTTTAGGTCACTATTAAACTACAATGTCATCATTACTTAGTACCCATGGAGAGGTCTTTTCATCTTGACTTGGGGCGGGTTCTCAGATTCCCTGGATCTCCTTCCATGGTCCCAGATTCTACCTGGATTCACCAGACCGTCACCTGGGTTCAATGGCAGACAGATCCCAGTTCCTTGTCCAGCTCTCTGGATAGGTCCTTCTCTACACTGAAATTCACAGGGTCTGGTCTATGTCAGAGCCTTCACAATTTCTGCTCCAGGGAATTCAAGGCTCAACCAAGCCATAAACAAAGTCTCAGTATCCCAGTCATGCTTCCTCAGTCACCTGGGCTCCTGGTTCCTGGCTCCTGGCTCCTGGCTCCAGGCTCTGGCTCTGGGCTCCTGTTCAGAAGAAGCTCCACCACCACAAGTTCTCAGGAAATTCTGGCTCAGTTCTCCATTCTCTCTTCTGTAGCTGCTCCGCCACCAGATGCTGGTCTCAACAAATTCTGACTGTGCCTCTCTGGGGCTTTTCCTTATATACACACAGCATTAGCTTCCTATTTTAGCCAACCCCTTCCTGTTATGTCAGCAACAGGAGACAGGAGTTCATACCTTCTGTTTCACCAACAGAGGCTTGATCAATTACTAAGTGCTAAGTACCTGCTACCTTTGCCCACACAAAGGGATCTTGAAATTCAAATTACATTACCATTACAACTAATAAGTGGAAGAAACAGGATTCAAACTCAGGCCTCATGTTTACAGCTTTAGTTGTCTTTCCACTGTTTCAGGCAAATCACCCTCTCCCTTCAAGGGCAATGGACAGAAGTGTAGGAGGCTATGCTTTGATTGCACTGGCTATTCTTTTAGAAAGCACATTAATAAGTATTCTATAGTTTCACCATACTCTCTCTTTCTAATTATCCCTCGTTCTCACCTTCTCTGCATTAGTATCTGATGTCTTCTCTCTTGTCACTTCCATCTTCTGCTACATGTGGCAATTCTCAGCTTCTGTGTAAAATACGGTCTCATATATATTTTTAAAAATTTTTACCAGTCAATCAGAGCACTCCTATTCTTCTCCATAGTCATTCAACAATCTTTACTAGGTGTATTAGGTAATTTTTTTTACTCTTTTCCAGCAATATTTGTTACTGTGTTCTTATAGGCCTTTTGTTTAGGTTGAGGGGGAGAACATTATTTTTAGGTTCAGTGTCATTTGGGGCAACTGAGGGGCCTGAAAAATCTGAAGTACACATAATCAAGTATAGTTTGGAAGAAATTCTGTTTTGGGGGAGAGGGGACTATCTTTCTGATGATAATCCCTCCTGTTACCCTTTCCCTATCAAGTCTATGGACAATTCCCCCATATTGGGGATCTGCTTTCCCTAGAATCTTCTCATCTAGAAACTTCTATTCCTAAATAATTGGCACCTCCCTTTCTGTGACACCAAAGAGGTCCACCCCAGAGGTGGGGAATCAATCAGATGCCTATAAGTGGTATCTTACCCTTCCCTTATAAAAAGGCATGACCTATTTGAGCCCGGGAAACTGCCCTGATTTCTGAGCTGTTCAGATGTTTTGTACCCATTTGTATTGATGAGGAGGAAATAGGTGTTACAGGGACTCTGATGACCAGAGTCCCTGAGTGCGCAGTCTGGAATGAATTCACAAGGCCCATGCAATCTTTAAAGTCAGGATTGTAAAAGTTTATTGTTACACTTTACAGCGGGTAAGAGTTCTTAGGGAACCTGCAAACTTAAAAAAGTCATAGGTAGGGGGCGGCTAGGTGGCGCAGTGAATAGAGCGCCGGCCCTGGAATCAGAAGGACCTGAGTTCGGAGCCGGCCTCAGACACTTAATCCACACAAACAAAAACCTAGCCGAGTAACCTTGGGCAAGTTACTTAACCCCAATTGCCCTAAAGGGGCGGCTAGGTGGCTAGGTGGCGCAGTGAGTAAGAGCGTCGGCCTCGGAGTTGGGATGACCCGACATCAGATCCGGCCTCAGAAAATGAGCACCCACACATAAATAATGACTAGCCGTGTAACCTTGAGCAAGTTACTTAACCCCAATTGCTTTAAAAAAAAAAAAAAGTCATAGGTATAGTTTTTTATAAAGAGTTACAATAGCAAATCAGATGTCAATTATGCTAACTAGGTGAGTAAGCTTAGGATTAGGGAGGAGTTAAGGAGTGGTCAATACTTAAAGGAACATGCACTTTTATCATCTACTGCACAGGCAGGCGTATTGCCCATAATTCAGTGGGAAATAGCTGAAGAGGGGGCCTACCTGGAGATATGGTTTTAGGCTTGAAACATCACTAAGCTAGCAGTCAGGGCTGACTGAGAAGTGCCTAGTCTGCCACCCATCAGTGTCATGTTTGACAAGATGGATGTTGGGAACCAAGGCTGACAGAGACTCAGTATGGGTATAATTGGCTGAGGAATTAAATAACAGATAGTTCTTTGAAGGATTCATAGGTGCAGATGGCCATTATACTCGGGGGAGATAACATTTGCCCTAAACTAAGATATTTATAGGCGGTTTAGTGAAGGATTCATAGGTAGCTTGTTATTGTTCCAAGTAGAAATAAACAGTTCATGAATTGTTGCTGGGCAGAGTGCTGGCAGGAGGAAGGGGCAGAGTTAATGCTCCGAGGCTGGGGGAGGGGGAATGTGATTTTACCAATTGGTTTTACAAATTGATTCTACAAATTGATGTTACAAACTGATGTTACAAACATAGATACCCCAAGCACCCCATCAGTATCACTTTTTGCTTTGTTCAGTGAATTTTTATTTATTTTTCTTTTAAAAAATAGATTTGTCATTTATTTTTAACCTTCTTTTAAAAAAAATATTGAGCTCTAAAATCTCCTCCTTCCTCCCATTTTTCCCACCCATTGAGAGGGGAAGCAACATGATATCAGTTATACTTGTGAAATTATGCAAATGTATTTCCATTTCAGCCACATTGCAAAAAAAGCAAGAAAATAAAGAAGTGAAAAAAATTATACTGCAATCTGCATTCAGAGTTTACCAGTTCTCTCTGAAGCTTTTATCATAGGTCCTTATAAATTGTCTTGGATCATTGCATTGGTCATAGTACCCACGTACTACCTACAAAGTACAAATGTACAATGTACAAAGTACAAATGAATTGCTTCTGTCTGACTCTTCCTATCCCAGAGAAAATTCAAGGGAAATTTCTAAAATTAAGCTTAGATATGACTCATACCTAGGGTTTTCCCCAAAATGGGTAACAAGATTCCTTATCATGAAGGCATTCTTTGTATTATCTCAGTGTTACTGATATGGGATAGTTAAAAATTTTCTCCACCATATAAACTGCAAAAGAAACAAAGAACTTATAGACCCCATGAATAAAGGTAAAAAACATAAAACACTCGAAAAGCCCATTAGTTCATTATACTCCTCTCAGAAGGTAAAGACCCTCCATAGGATTGACTAACAGATAATTTACATTCATCTCTGGCCAACACATTAAGCAACTCATATCAATTGTCACGGTGGGTTGTCAAGGCCCAGATCTTCTGACCCCTTATATTCAAGGTAATCCTGTTGACTGCCCTTTTCTCCAAGAAGCATATTGTTAAGGAATCTGCTTCCTTGTAGCAGCTACTCAACTTTGGAATGCAGGACCTCTCAAACTGAGGATAATCCATGAGGTAGCATCCAAAGCTGCAGAATGTTTCTGAAAAATCCCATTAACCAGTGAACTCTAGTCAGAAAATGAAATTGGAAACTCAAAATACAAGAAATGGTCATTTCTGGCTTCTCTGGCAAACTCACGTCTTCCATAACCATGTACTTCTGCTGAAAGTCACCATCCTTTCCCCATCCCATGTTGGAATCTGAGAGCGAGAGAATGATTCTAAAAAGACTTCCAACATATATACTACAGTGGGGGAAGCCCCTGAAAACAAGAGTCAGTCCTTCTGTGTCCCAGGCACTAATCATCACTATCACAGCCACAATCACTGGAGACCAATTAGAAAGTTCCTGTATCATCACAGGAAGCAGCTAATTCACATGTCTAGTTCCAAGGGAGTCAGCTACATTTGTGTGGACAAAAGTCCATAATCTATAATCTATAATCTATAATCTCATCATATAGATTATAGGAGTGGGGCGACTCAGCTTGATCTGAGACTCTTTGGATCAGCTTCTATAATACACCTCAGTCTGACTCTTTGCAACTTTTACTAATTCAGGACTTTCAGACAAAATGGAACAAGCCTGATTACTCTGCCACATGGTGATGCTTTAAGCCTTGACCATTTAACCTTGACCTTTAAGCTATCCCAGCTCTTCAGAGTCTTCTTTTCTCTAACCTAAGCGTATCTTGCTCCTTATACCAACCACAATATCACATGGACTAAAAGCACCTCAAAATCCACATTGCTCTTCTTTGGATGTCCTCTGGTTTGCTGATTTCCTTCCTAACACAACACTTGAGATGTGGTCTGACTAGGGCAGAATGTAGAGAGACTATTACCCTCTTATCCCTGGGATTTATATCTTTCTAAAGGCAGCCAAAGATTACATTAACTAATTTTTTAGCTTAAAATTACACTGCTGAGTTATGCGGTGTTTGGTTATATAACCCCTGGATTGTTTTTGGATCCAGACTTGTATCTCACCATAATTTCCCCATCTTGAATATTTCTAGAATGAGCTGAAGAGATAAACAGAAATTTGAAGAGCAGAAAGACTTGTTCTACTTCACCCCAGTTGACAGAAATAGGAACAATCTGTGAATGATGTCATGAGGTAGATTTTTAGCTCAGTGTAAGAAAAATATTTCTAGTAATTAAAAATCAGAATATCATGGTTTTCTGACCTCTAGAGATTTTCGTGTAGATTTTTGCATGGTTAATTTTGTATGTGTGCATGCTCACGTGCATGTGTGTGTGTGCATGCGTGTGTGTGTGTGTGTGTGTGTGTGTGTGTGTGTGTATTGTAGAGGACATTCTTGTTGACATAGAGATAGATCAATAGATGACCATTAAAGCCTATTCCAGCTCTGAGGGTCTGTGATTCTGTAGAAAGTAGTCCTGGTTGACAAGTAGGGCCCCACTAGGTCATTGTCAAGCTCTTTTTCATAAATCAGCCAGAAATATATCTGCAATTATTGTCATTAGGAAGCCTTCCGACCAGTCAGGGCTACTTGGGATTGGTTCTCATGAAGAAGGAAGGCTCACAAAGGTAGTTGAGGCTGGGAAAGCAAGTTGTCTTAGTCTCAAAATTCTTCCTCTCAGGGGTGTGGTGAGTGGGGGAAAGGCGCCGTATATATGTTTTCTGGTTCATTTTGTCTCTGCTCTCACAGTGCTTGGGACCTTTTATTACATTTTCCTGTCTTTTCACCACCTACCTCCATCCTATCCCTCAAATCATACGTATCATTTGGTTTCACGTGATTTGTTTAGACTTTTGGACCCTGTCTTCTGTTTTCCCTTTGGATAGTTGTGTGCTCTAAATTTCTGTTGCATACTTAGTTTCTGCTTCATTATTTCCCAGTCCCTCACAGTTCAGTTCCTATAGTCCCAAGGTACCCCATATGCTCCCAGGATCTCCTGTCTACTGCCATCCATGAACCTGCCATGACTGCAGATAATCTGGCATGGTAAAGGATAGCATGTTAGTGGGCCCTTAAGTGACCTGGCATGAAGGACAACAGCATAACAGAAGATGACATACTAATTAGGTGTAACACGCAGCAATATGATAGTGGGTAGCCACTGACCTGCTTTGATAGTAAGAAGCACCAAAGAACTCTCTCCCTTCCTCCATCATTGAGAAGGCAAGCAATTTGATAAAGGCTATAAATGTACCATCATACAAAACATATTTTCATATTAGTCAAGTTGTGAAATAAAACAGAGCAACTCCCCTCCCCACCCAGAAAAATAAAGCAAGACAACAACAATATGCTTTGATCTGCATTCAGATTCCATCAGTTCTTTCTCTAGAGGTGGGTATCTTCATTTTTTGTTTTAAATAAAACCAAATCTTCTTTCATCCTTGAAAAAGATGAGAAGATTTTTCCTTCTCTCCCTTTTTCAATTAATCTCAGTTTAAGAAACCTTTCAAGCTTGGGCACAAGCCCATTACACTGTCTTTCAAGTTTGCTGCTCATTAAATATCAAATAACGTTACTCATTAAAAATGAAAATGAATGTCATTTAGAGTCCATCAGCAAGTCATCCAAGTAAGAATACAGAGGAAAAATGAATTTAGTAAGAAAAAGGAATAAATCAAGGAGGGGAAAGAGGCAATTGTCTTGGCTATAGGTAAAAGGCAAGTGAACAGTGTCTCAACATCATAACTTTATTATTCTAAGATCATGATAGCATTCAACTGTGCTATCCTAGACTCTAGAGCTACAGAACACAAAGAAACTCAAAAGTAATAAAAGCAATTGGATTGTCCCTTCAAGAGCACGTGCCCCTTCAAGCATAAATAAATAAAATCCCCTCCTGCCTTGCCTGATAGTCTCTTAATTTCTAATAGTGTCTGTACTCTTTCATAAGTCTCTGTGCTATGCTTTCCTTTGGTATGTTGAAAGACCCAAATTTTTGTCCTCAGAATACTTACTTCATCAATACAGAATGTAACTCTTCCATGTCTTAGAACAGTGATGTCCACTTTTTTTTTAATGATATATCCTTAACAGTAAATAAATAAATAAATAAATTTGGAGCATTCAATTCCAATATGTATTAATTTATTCATTTGTAAATCACATGGAGGTATTAATGGCTATGTACATTACAGAACTTACACAAAAATAGAAATAAAAAAGGTTAAAAAAAGATAAAATAATGAATCAATGGGGATCTAGTAGAGTTTTAAAAAGCAAGTGATATGGTCAAAACTTGACCTTTAGGAAAGTCATCTGGCTGATGGAATGGTGTCAGAAGATAATTGAGTCAGGGAGACCAATTAGGAGTCTATTTCTGTACTCTATACAAGAGATGAGGAAGATATGAACTAAGGTATTTACTGTATAAATATTGAGAAGAAGATGTATATGAGAGGTATTTGGCAAGATTTGGCAACTGATTGGATGATGGGCCTTGTGAGACTGGAAGGATTCTAGGCTGGGAACCTGGGATACTGGAAGGATAGTGATACTTTTGACAGGATTGAGGAAGTTTGGAAGGGTATGGATTTTTGGAAAAGATAATGTAATGAGATCTGTAAAGAAGATCACAACTTATCCATGCGTACTTCATTGTTTTTTCCCATCAAAACCAAAGAAGTGTCTCTCTGTGTGTGGTTTTTTTCCCTTCCAATTCTAAAGTCTAGCCCACTAACTCCAGAACCTGCCTGCTGACAGATAACTGTGGCAACCACAATGTGATCTGTGGGAATAAGAGGTACCAGAAGGCAGGGAATCCTGCCAGCACAGCTGCTATAGGTACTTGATATTTGGGTCAACATTAGGTTATAACTGCCCTGAAGATCTAATGCCCAAAGCAGCTCCAGGAGTTTGGTGGTGGGAGAGGGGGGCATTATAGGGGAATACTGAACTATAATAGGGTGTGTGTTGTGTTGGAAACAAGCCCATAGATGACTTTAAGGATTGCAAAGCATTTTGCAGATATAATCTCATTTGATACAACAACCCTGTGAAGGAGTTGCTATTATTATCTTTATTTACAGATGAAGAAACTGAAACTGAGAAAGGGGAAATGATTTCCCCAATGTTTGCTGGTAAGTGGCAGAGAGAAGATTTGAATTTGGGTATTTCTGACTCCAAGTTTATGATTTAATCCATTGTACCACAGAACTGCAAGTACCACAATGTCTACCTTTCTGATGATATAGTTGTTTATCCTCAGTAATTCTTCATTGGAAAGTATTGTCCACTGCCCTTGAGCTGACCCACAGCTTTCATTTTTTGGAGTTTGTGGCATTCCATTTGTAGGGGTTATATAACACCAATTTGCTTTTAAAAAGATAGACCTTTGTTTCAGGAAGATGTAATAACAGATAAAACTTTGTTGGTCTTAACATGATTAGAAATAAAGTGAACCTTAAAACATGGAGACTTATTCTTTGCTAAAAGTGACAAGGATGTTTGCCACTGTGATGGAGGAAATCATGTAGAGTTAAAATAGAAGAGAGATGCTCCAGAGGTACTGATGTCCTTCAGATGCTCCTGTTTGTAGATGACATTGAGATACTTGCATAAAAGCTCGGTTTCCTAAGCAAAATCCATAATTAGTCAAAACAGTTCAGCTTGACTCTCCTAACAGAAAGTTCCAAATGGACAATATCTACTGCCTGGGCTCTAATGCGCAGTTAGATGGACCATTTATAGAAGTGGTAACTCAGATCATTTGTCTTGGGCAGATGCTATGGGATGACAATGGTCTGGGCCCAGAATTGAACAGGGAGAGAAGAATAAGCTGGGTTGTATTTGGTCAGAAGGATCAATCAATAAACATTTAAGTGCCCACTATATGCTCAGCACTGCGCCAGGTGTTGGGGATACAAAAAGAGATAAAAGACTCCTTGCTCTCAAGGAGCTTAGAATCTAGTGGGGGAGACAACATGCAAACAAATATATACACAGGACAAATAGAAAATAATTAACAGATGGATGGTAGTAGAATTATGAGAGGTTGGAAGGTTTCCCACAGAAGAAGGGATTTTAGTTATAACTTAAAGGAAACTGGTAGGCAGAGATGAGGAGGGAGAGCATTTTGAGCAAATGGGGAAAGCCAGAGGAAATGCCTAGAGGGGAAAGAAGAATTGTATTATTTATGGAACAGATATGAGGCCATGGTCAGTGTCATTGGGTCAGTAAGTTGTGTTGACTCACATGGCAGTGGGATATCAGTTAAGACAAAATGTCACCAACTCCTTATAGGTTGGCCTTTTCATGTTTTAGATAAATGGGAAATTGTATTAGTAGGTCAAGCCCTAATACCCTGGACCAACCAAGTCTCAGGGACACATTCCCTGCCATTGACGGTAAAACTAGCCTAACTTCATGGTGGAGAGCCTAGTTGAAGGTACTTCTACCACACAAATGGAGTATAAGAAATCATCAACTCCTTCTAACTGTTCCACTGCTGCTCCCTTGACACTCTTTGTTTAGTGCTGTTCTGACTTACTGTCTCAGCCCTTAGCTTTCATTTTTGTTTTTATCTTTAGGTCCTGTTGTTGCCTTGCTTTCCTAGTTTTCAAATTCTGTTTTGATCAGCCTACCCATCATAGAATTTTAGCGCTTAGAGCTTGAAGCTAATTTTGACATTGTCTAGTCCAGTAGTGTCCTCTGAACCATATTTTAAATTAAAACCAGATATTAACATTATGTCTTGTTGTATTATTATTTATTGTGTGAAATATTACCTTTGAATCTGGTTTGGGCCACATTGGAAATATTGTGGGTTACATGCAGCCTGTGGTAGTTTAAGTTTCTTACTTTAGAAATAAAAAACAAAACAAAACAAAACAAAACTGGGGTCTAGAAAGGAGAAGTGACTTGCTCATAGTAACATAGATAATAATCAGTGGAATGGGAATTCCAACCCAGACTTTGTGACTTGAATTCCAGTGCTTTTAATGTTATACTGAGCATATTGTGGTGCTCACAAATTTGTGTTATTACAAGGTATCACAATTTTCTGGCCCATCAATATTCTTTCTGAATGACCCTACTACAAACAACTCTTGAAGTCCTTTAAGGTCTCTTGAAAATGATCCTGGGCAGATTAAGGCTGAATTAAGGCTGATTAAGACTTCCTTTCCCAACATTGCTTTGGTGTCTGGCTAATCATTATCCTCAATGATTTGGCCATTGCTGATTAATTCTCATCAGTGATAAGAAGTGGTTTATATTTGATATAATGTACTAATTCAGGTTCAGATGTCAATGATTGATTGATATTATTAAGAGGACCTTCACTGGTGATTCACATACCACAGGCTGACTTTTAACAGAAATCCTCTGACAAGAGATTTTTTTTAGGGAGTAATAGACTCTCCTCTGTGGCCAGAAATCTTTTAGGCCCCTTTGAAATGTGCAATGGACAGGGCTGGCTAAACTCTATTGCACAGACGTCATTTTGCTCAAGAGGGAGAAAGACATACTTGTTGAAGACTTGCAAAGATATGTTCTTTAAATAAAAAAAACATATTTTATTTATAATTACCTTAAAACTTTTCAACATTCACTAAAAAATTTGAGTTTTAAATCATCTCATCCCCTCTTCACTCCCCTACCCCTTGAGAAGACAAGCAGTATGATAATTATACATGTGCAGTCATGCAAAACACATTTCTGTATTAAACGTTGCAAAAACAGATATGTACATATACAAAAACAAGAACAACAAAGTTTTTAAAGTATGCTTCAATCTGCATTCAGAGTTTATCCGTTCTCTCACTTGAGATGGATAGCATCTTTCATTATGGATCCTTTTGAATTGGCTTGCATCATTGTGTTGACTACAGTAGCTAGGTCTTTCACAGTGGATCATATCATTCTTACAGCATTGTACAATGTCCTCATGGTTCAGATCACTTCATTTTGTATCAGTTCATATAAGTCTTCCCACCTTTTCCTGAAATCATTTTGCTCATTTTTTTTAATTTTTGAGGAGGGAAGGCAAGGCAGTCAGGGTTAAGAAACTTGCCCAAGGTCACACAGCTAGTAAGTGTCAAGTGTCTGAGGTCGAATTTGAACTCAGATCTTCCTGTCTCCAGGGCCAGTGGTCTATTCACTGTGCTACCTAGCTGCCTCCTTTATTTCTTTTTTATTTTTTGCCTTTTTTTTTTTTTTGGAGGGCAATTGGGGTTAAGTAACTTGCCCAAGGTCACAGGACTAGGTTTTTTTGGTTTGTGTGTGTTAAGTGTCTGAGGCCGGATCCGAACTCAGGACCTTCTGACTCCAGGGCCAGTGCTTTACTCACTGTGCCACCTAGCCGCCCCCTCCTCCTTTATTTCTTATAGCACAAACTATTCAGCCATTTTCCAATCGATAGGCATCCCCTACATTTCCAATTCTTACTTACCACAAAAAAGCTGCTATGAATATTTTAGTACAAATAGATCCTTTTCTCTTTTCTTTGATCTCTTTGGGATACAGAACTACTGGTGGTATTGCTATATCAAAGGGTATGTACAATTTTGTAACTCTTTGCATGTAGTTCCAAGTTGTTCTCCAGAATGGTTGTATTCTGAATTCTACCAACAGTGCATTAGTGACCTAATTTTTCCACATCCCCTCCAGCATTTGTCACTTAACTTTTCTGTCATGTTAGCCACTCTGATAGGAATGAGGTAGTATCTCAGAGTTGTTTTAAATTGCATTTCTCTAGCCCATAGGTTCCCAAAGTAGGTGATACCACCACCTGGGGGACACTGAAATGATCCAGGGGGGGTGGTAGTAGCCTTGGATGTAGTTGGGGAGTGTTGAATAAAAGTAACGGGGCAATAGGAGCATAAGGAAAAGAGAAGACAAGAAAATTTTGAAAAAACTGTTCATACATTTTTTGTCTGTTGTGTAATGGGGTTAAAGTTGCAGAGATTACATTATTTTCCAAATAGATAAACAAAATGCAAGTTATAACCATCAGCAGTCAAGTCCACAGAGAGGACTTAACAAATAAGTGTTGGCAGGCAGCTGTGCACTGTCTGGAAGTCCAGCATATGTGTTCAGTAATATGCCCACATAATGTACTGTTTACAATATGATACTATATGGTTATATGATTCAATATTGCATCATTAAAATTGCAATGCAGGAAAATATCATGTTTAAAATAAATTATTAAATTTAAGATGCATCATTTAAAAACATATACTTATTTATATTTTTTTGAAATGATGTAAATAAAAAAATAGAGGGTTAATGAAAGCAGATTTCCAGGGCAACACTGAGTAATATTAGACTTTGGTCTTTATTAATTTGTTTGTTTACTTTTCATTTACAAGATTCAGTTCCACAGTTCTTTGAGTTTCAAAATTTCTTCTCCTCCCTCCTCTCCACTCCTCACCCATGGTAGCATACAATTAAGTATTAGATATACAAATACTTTCACATTAGACATTAGTCAGGTTATAAAGAAGGATTGTAATGGGGGGGCAGAGCCAAGATGGAGGAGTAGAAACAGTTTGGGGTGGGTATCCAATTTGCCAGAGTGGGTGGAGGCTTTACAGAGGCCACTGAACTGACAGAAATTGTGAAGACCCCACGTTTGGGACAGAGCTCTCCTGTCTGGTGGCAGAGCCCTACTGTGGCAACAAGCCCCCAAATCAAGTAATTAAGTAGCAACATGCCTAGGCAAAAGAAACAAAATGAACAGAAAAATTCAACATTGGACCCCTATTTTAGGGGCAAAGAGGATCAAAGCATGGAGGAGGACTGTGAGGAGAACTCCTGCACCCAAATGAACTCCAAGCCTCAAATGAAAATACAAGCTGGCTACAGGCCATAGAGGACCTTAAGAAGCAGATAAGAGAAGTGGGGGAAAATTGGGAAGAGAAATGATAAAGATGCAAGAAAAATATGAAATGACAGTCAACAGCCTGACTGAGGAAAATAAAAAATACACTAACTCAAATGGCAAAAGAGTCTCAGAAAGGCAATAAGAAGAATGCCTTAAAAAGCCAAATTTGCCAGATGGAAAAAGAATCTCAAAAGCTCAACGAGGAGATTCATTCCCTCAGAGTTAGACTGGAACAAATGGAAGCTAGTGACTTTAGGAGAAATCAAAATGCTGTTAAACAGATCCAAACAAATGAAAGGATAGAAGGCAATGTGAAATATCTCATGGGAAAAACCACTGACCTGGAAAATAGATCCAGGAGAGATGATTTAAAAATTATTGGACTACCTGAAAGCCATGATCAAAGAAAGAACCTAGAAATCATCCTTAAAGAAATTCTCAAGGAAAATTGCCCTGATGTGTTAGACCCAGAGGGGGAAATAGAGGTTGAAAGAATTCGCCGATCACCTCCTGAAAAAGATCCCAAAAAGAAAACTCCTAGGAATATTATAGCCAGGTTCCAGAATTCCCAGATCAAGGAGAAAATACTATAAGCAGCCAGGAAGAAACAATTTCAATATTGTGGAAACACAATCAGAATAGCCCAGGACCTGGCAGCTTCTACACTTAGGGATCAAAAGGCATGTAATATGATATTCCAGAGGGCAAAAGAGCTGGGATTGAAGCCAAGGGTCACCTACCCAGCAAAACTGAGTATCTTGTTTCAGCGGAAAATATGGTCATTCAATGGAATAGAGGACTTTCAAACATTCTTGAGGAAAAAACCAGAGTTGAATAGAAAATTTGACATTCAGACGCAAGAAGCAAGAGATGCTTGAGAAGGTAATCAAGGAAAAGAAATCAAAAGGAACTTATCAAAGTTGAACTATTTACATTCCTACATGGAAAAACAATGACTGTGTCTGATGTAACCTTTCACATTATGAAAATAATTTAAGAAGGGTATATGGGCATATGTTTACAGGTATACATGGATAGAGGGCACAGATTGAATTTGATGGGAAGGGATGATTCTTAAGGGGTGAAGTCAAGAGGTGTGAGAGAGGAAAGTGGCAAGAGGAGATAGGGAGAGACAGGGTAGGGTAAACTATCTCATGTAGAAGAAGCAAGGGGAAGTAGTTGCAGGGGAGGGGAAGAAAAGGAAGGCAAAAAGGCAAAAGCATATTCTCATTGAAGTTGGCTCAAGGAGAGAATCACATACATACTAAATGGGATATCTCACCCTGCAGGAGAGTAGGGGGAAGGGCGATGAGAGGGGGAAGGATGGAGGGGAGGGCATTATTAGGGGAGGGGAGGTTGGAAGTACCCACTATCAAAGAGGGACAGGATCAAAGTAGGGAATGGACCAGGTGGGAGGTGAGATGGGTGGGAGGGAAATATAAGCAGTCTTTTACAATATATCTACTATGGTAATGTTTTGCATAGCTATACATGTACAACACATACTGATTGCTTATCTTCTCAGAGGGAGGGGGTGACAAGGGAGGAAGGGAATGGATCTGAAAATCGAAGTTTTAAAATGAAATGTTTCATAAGATGTCCAGGCATTGGGGCTCAGAGATTCACCTTGCCCTAGTGGCAAAGTCGATGGGGGTATGGGAGAAGATATGGGAGAGAGCAGATTTGATGAGGGAATATCTAGTGGGACTGCTATTCTGGGGTTGTGGGTAGGGAAAAAATGGGGGAAAAATTGCAACTCAAAATTTGGTGGAAATGAATTATATATACCAGAAGTTAAGAAAGCATTTGTTTAATTAATTAAAAAAAAGAAAAAAAGATAACAACAAAAATACATTCAATATATAGGAATTAAAATTCCAAGACATAAGTAGAATTTATATAAATAAAACTAGAAATTTTTTTTATTCTTTTAATATAATTTTTTTTTTAGTATTTTAGTTAATATGGAAACAGGCAACTTTCCTGGCTGTTGTGTATTAACATGGGATTTTTAAAGGAAGACCTAAGGATTTTTAAAGGAAGACCATAGGATTTTTAAAGGAAGACCTAAGTGCTAAATAATGCTTTTCTAATAAAATTTCCTATATGATAAAAAAAAGAAAAAGCCAGAGCTCAATGGAAAATTCAATATCCAATTACGAGTTGAGAGAAAGACATAGAAAGGTAAACAAGGAAAACACACACATACACTCACACACATACACACACCCTGTTATTTAATAAGAGCAAACTGTTTATAGATAAGTACAGAGTATGAGTATAAATTACACAAAATGAAGATAAAAAAAAAACCTTATTAAGGGCTACAAAGGGACTGCAATGGAAGAAGAGGAAAGAATGCAATGGAAAAGGGTAAATTATGCCACACAAAAATGCATAAAACAATATAGTAGAGGGAAGTAAGGGAGGGAGATGAGTATTATATGAGCTTTTCCCTCATTGGTTCTGGTGCAAGGAGGGAATTACACAAGCAGTTAAGCATAGGACTCTATGGAGAAGAGACATAAAACATATAATGGAGATTATGGAGATTAAACAAGGGAGGGAGTGGAGCTTTGCATGAGATTTGTTACTGTCACTCTTGGTGCAAAGAAGAAATAACGTATTACCTGAAGTATAAAAATATCCTAGGAGGGGGGAAGGGCTTTTAAAGGGGGGGGGCGTGGTTAGAAGGGAAGGAAGAAGGGGAGGAAAAGGGAGGGGTGCTAATGAGGGAGGTGATGGTCAAAAGGAAAACTCTTAAGGAGAGGAAGGGAGAAGGGGAAAAATATAAGCATAAACAGGAGAGGGAACAGGATGGAGGGAAAGAAACAGAGAGTAATCATAATTGAGGTGACTGGTGTATTCTCTTGATTTCTATTTTACCCTCTGGTTTAGTATCTCAGAGAAGTTTTCCTTGATGAGCTCTTGGAAGATGTTGTCTCATTTTTTCATCGTGATTTTCCAGTAGGCCTATGATTCTCAGATTCTCTCTCCTGGATCTGTTTTCCAGGTCAGTTATTTTTCTCTTGAGATATTTTACTTCTTTTTCTAATTTTTCATTCTTGATGTTTTGTTTGACTGATTCTTGATTCCTCATAGAGTAATTTGCTTCACTTCGGTTGATTCTAGTTTTTAGGGAATTATTTTCCTCAGTTTTTGGAGCTCCTTTTCCATATCACACATTTTTCTTTTTAAGGAGCTGTTTTCTTCATTGTAATGTTTTTCTAATTTTGCAATTTTGATTTTTAAAGAATTATTCATTTTATCTTCTATCTCTCTCATTTGTTTTTCAAAGTTCCTTTTGAGTTCATCTAGGAATGCTTTCTGTACTTGAGACCAGTTCCCTGGTTGAGGCTTCAGCTGTGGGTGTGGAGTCAACATTGTCTCCTTCTGAATTTGATTCCTCCCTCTCCTGATAGTAGGACTCCAGAGTCTTTGTCTCTTCAGTCTGCTTTCTACCCATTTTGAGGCAGGGCCCTAGCCCCGCCCTTCCTCTAGGGTTCCCAAGCCTTTATTGTTTAAAGTTTTTCCCTGGGGCAATAATTACTATGTTTTCAGGATCAGATTGGGTGATTGGAGCAGCTGGGGTTCACTCTGCCATCCTGGTCCCTGGAAGTCCACATAGGGGGTTTTTAGATTTCTGGGCTGTGGATTGGTAGTCCCAGGAGTAGCTGCTACCCCTGCCAGGGGCTCTGCATTTGACTCTAACCCTGCTCTGTCCAGTCCCAGTCCTGTGGTGATAGACCTGGCAGTGGCCCTTGTGGTTGGTCCCTCAACTTGTAGCTATGTTGATTAGGCCTCTGAGTGCCCCCGTCCTCTGGCCCTCTGCACTGGCCAGGGTTGTCCTGAGTAATTTTTTTTAAAGGTGGCAGCAGGCCAAATAAGTTTTGGAACCTCTAATCAGTAATGATTTAGAGCACTTCTTAATGTTCATATCCTTTAACCATTTATCAGATGAGGAATGGTGCTTATTAAAAAAAAATAAATTTAGCTCAGTTCCCTATATTTTTAAGAACTGAGGCATTTATCAAAGAAACTTGCTATAATTTCCCCCACCCTGTAACCCACTTTCTTTCTAATTTTGGCTGCATTTGTTTTGGTTTGTGTGAAGCTTTTTAGTTTCATGTAATCAAAATGAACTGTTTTATTTTCTTGCAATCCTCTCTATTTCTTGTCTAAACATAAATTCTTCCCTTATCCAGAGATCTGGCAGGTAAATTTTTCCATTCTCCTATTATATACTTGTGATATCGCATTTTTTATCTTAATCATTTATTCATTTTGACCTTTTTTGGTATATGGTGTGAGATGTTGGTCTATTTCTAGTTTCTGTCAAACTGCTTTCCAGTTTTCCCAGCAATTTCTGTCAAACAGTAAATTCTTGTCCCTAAAGCTTGGATATTTTGCTGTGGTCATTTACTACTATGCATTTTGTGTCTAATCTATTCTACTGATCAACCACTCTCTTTCTTAGGCAGTACCAGATTGTTTTCATGATTGTTATTGTTGTTGTTCAGTTGTTTCAGTCATGTCCAGCTCTTGATGACTCCATTTGGATTTTTCTTGGCAAAGAAGCTACAGTGATTTCCCATTTCCTCCTCTAGCCTATTTTATAGGTGAGGAACTGAGGCAAACAGGGTTAAGTGACTTGCTTAGTGTCACCTAGCTAGTAGGTGTCTGAGTTCAGATTTGAAGTTATGACTACAATTCCAGTGCTCTATCCACTGTGCCACTTAACTGCCCTTGTTGTCATGATTACTGCTTTGTAATATAGTTTGAAACCTGGTACTGCTAAGCTGCATGCCTTTAATTCTTTTTCCTGTTGATTTTCTTGAAATTTTCATGCACTTTTTCTTCCAGATGAATTTTGTTATTATCTTTTCTTGTTCCATAAAATAATTCTTTTGGAAGTTTGTTTGGTAAGGCACTGAAAGAGTAAATTAACTTAGGTATTGTCATTTTTGTTACATTGGTTTGGCATACCCATGGACATATTTCTCCATTTTTTTTTCTTTTTGGAGGGGGAAAGGCAGGGGAATTGGGGTAAAGTGACTTGCCCAATGTCACATGGCTAGTAAGTGTTAAGTGTCTGAGGCTGGATTTGAACTCAGGGCCTCCTGACTCCAGGGCCAGTGCTCTATTCACTGTGCCACCTCACTGCCCCACTCCAATTCTTTAGATGTCTTTATTTGTGTGAAGTGCTTTGTAATTTTTTTCATGTAGTACCTGGGTTTGTCTGGGCAGGTAGATTCCCAATGATTTAATATTGTCTGTAGTTTATTAAAATGGAATTTCTCTATTTCTTGCTGTTGGGTTTTGTTGGTAGTGTATAAAAATAATGATAATTTATCTGGGTTTATTATACTGCAACTTTGCTAAAGTTTTTAATTGTTTCACCCAGGTTTTTTGTTGATTTTTTAGAGTTCTCAATGTATACCGTCATATCATTTACAAAGAGTGATGATTTTATTTTCTCATTGCTTATTCCTTCCATTTCTTTTTCTTGTCTTATTGCTATAGTTAAAATTACTAGTATAATACTGAATAATAATAATGATAATGGACATCCTTGCTTCACCTCTAATCTTATGGAGAAGGATTCAAGTTGATTTCCATTACAGATAATGTTTGCTCTTGGTTTCATATAGATACTCTATTTATTCCTATGCTTTCTAGTGCTTTCTTTTAATAGGAATGGGTGTTATATTTTATTAAAGCCTTTTTCTGCATCTATTGATATATTTATATGGCTTTTGTTGTTTTTGCTATTGATATGGTCAATTATACTTACAGTTTAAAAATATATCACATCATCCCTGTGTCCCTAGTATAAATCACATTTGGTCATAGTGTGTGTTTGTGATATATTGTGTTAATCTCTTTGTTGACATTTTATTTAAAATTTTTGCATTGATATATTAGGGAAAAAGAGCTACAGTTTTCTTTCTCTGTTTTGCCTCTCTCATTTAGGTATCAAAACTACATTTCTGTGTTAAAAGGAATTTGGTAGGACTCCTGCCTTACCTGTATTTTCAGATAGTTTTTATAGTATTGGGATTAATTGTTCATTAAATATTTGGTAGAATTTACTTGTAACTCTAGCTGGTCCAGGGGATTTGTTCTTATGGAGTTCATTTATGGTATGTTCAATTTTTTTCTAAGATAACATTATTTAAGTATTTTGTTCCTTCTTCTATTAATCTGGACAATTTATGTCTTTATAAATATTTATCTATTTTACTTATATTGTTAGTTTTGCTGGCAACATAACCCCTAATAATTGCTTTAACTTAATATTCATTGGTGTATTCATCCTATTAATTTCTGATGTTGGTGAGTTGTTTGTCTTTTTTTCTTAAAAAAATTAAATTAACCAATGGTGTATTTATTTATTGTTTTTTTTCTTCGTAAAACCAGCTCCTAGTTTTGTTTATTAGTTCAGTTGTTAAACTTTCAATCTTATTAATCTCTCCTTTGATTTTTAAGTCCATTTTGGTGTTTAGGGATTTAAAAATTACCTATGTTTTAGCTTTTTTTTAGTTGCAGGTCCAATTAATTGTTCTGCTCTTTCTTTCTTTTACTGACATATGCATTTAGAGATTACAAATTTTCTATGCAGTACTGCAGGTTTATCATATCTAACTTTCCCAAGATTCATTTGATTTCTCTGAGAATTTTCCCCTCCACTGTATAAAAGCTTTTCCTTTTCTACCTCCTTTATGTGAGATAATTTGCTCCATTCTTCCTGTCCTTTTCCTCTTCTTCTAGTACATTCCTTTCTTCTCATCCATCCATTTTTTAGATCATCCTAACATAACCAACTCACTCATATTTTCTCTTTCTATATAGAAATAGAATCCCTCTATTCTAATAATGATAAAGTTTTTAGGAGTTATATAATCAACTTCCCATATAGAAATAGAAACATTTGTACCTTATTCTGTCCCTTATAATTCCTTTTTCATATTTTCCTTTTTATGCTTCTCTTAAGTATTGTATTTGAAAGTCAGATTTTCTATTCAGCTTTGGTCTTTTTTATCAGGCTTGAAAGTCCTTTATTTCAATAAATAACCATTTTCTCCCATGAAGGATTATACTTAGTTTTCCTGGGTACATTATTCTTGGGTGTAATCCTAGCTTCTTTGCTTTCCAGAATATCATATTCCAAACCTTCAATTCATTTAACTTAGTAGTTGCCTCATCTTGTGTGATCCCAACTCTGGATACATGATATTTGCATGTTTTATTTTTTTTTCTGGCTGCATGAAGTATTTTCTCTTTGACCTAGGAGCTCTGGAATTTGTCTATAATAATATTGGGAGTTTTTATTTGGGAATGCTTTGAATTACTATTTTACTTATTGGTTCTAGGTTATTGGGACAATTTTCTTTTATAATTCTTTGAAACATGGTATCTAAGTTCTTTTTTTGATTGTGGCTTTCAAATAGTCCGATGATTCTTAAATTATCTCTCCTTAATTTATTTTCCAAGTCAGTTGTTTTTCTGATGGGACATTTCACATTTTCTCCTATTTTTCATTCTTTTGATTTTGTTTTATTGTTTCTTGATGTAGCATGGAGTCATTAATTTCCATTTGTCCAGTTCTAATTCCTAAGGACTTATTTTCTTTAGTGAAATTTATTACCTCTTTTTTTCATTTGGCCAATTCTTTTTTTTAAAGAGTTATTTTCATCAGTGTAATTTTGTACCTTTTTAAAATTTGATCGCTCCTTTTTTAAAGAGTTATATTAATTGTTAAAGTTTTGTACCTCTTTTTCCATTTAGCCAGTTCTGGTTTTTAAGGTATTATTTTCTTCAGTATTTTTTGTGCCTCATTTACCAAGCTGTTAATTGTCTTTTTATAATTTTCTCCCCTCACTATAATTTTTTATTCAATTTTTCCTTTATCACTCTGATTTTTTTTCTTTTTGGAGGGGGGAAGGTAGGGCAATTGGGGTTAAGTGACTTGCCCATGGTTGCATGGATAGTTTTGTGTTAAGTGTCTGAGGCCAGATTTGGACTTAGGTCCTCCTGACTCCAGGGCTGGTGCTCTATTCACTGTGCCACCTGGCCACCCATGTCACTCTGATTTTTAATATAATTTTTTACCTCTTCAAGGAATACTTGTTGGGCTTGTGCTAAATTCATATTTTTTTCTTTGAGGCTTTGCTTGAAGATGTTTTGTCATCACTATCTTCTGAGTTTGTGTGAGTTTGTCACCATAATAGCTTTTTATGATCAAATTCTTTCTTTTTGTTTTTTCATTTATCCAGTCTGTTTCTGGACTTTGAAATTTATATTAAAGTGGAGCTCTATTCCTGGTATGGGGCTGTAAGGGTCACTGTCCCAAGCTTCAGGCTTTTTTGCTTTTTTAGTTATTTCTGGGGATTTGAAAACTTTTGGTCCTTCCAAGGTAGAGTTTTCTGGGGAGAGGTATGATTATTACTTTCCTGTTCTGGATTCTGACTTTTACTCAGGAAGGGCCCTTGATTTCTTGGGATTGCAGTTGATAATGTTCCTTTGGTTGATACTACTTCTTAGGCCCCCTGCTCCCTTAGGACCAGAAATAATATTGCTTCTGTGACTTCACAGTCCCTGATTCCTTGTGACTGAAAGCAATACTGCTTCTCAGAATCACTACTCCTTTGAAACCCAAAGTTCTCCTTTCCACCCTAGCCATGAAGTTGCCTATTTTCCTGTGTCCAGTGATAGCACAGGGGTCCCTCGTAATCTCTATCTGACCAGATGACAGATCCTAACATCTCTAGCTTGAGAGCTATCAAAGCTATTGCTCTTTCTATCACTACCTCCAAGTACCACCACTGGTGCTGTCTGCACATTGCTTCTGGGCCAGCCTATACCCCTGTGTCACTGATATTACCTTCTGACCTTCTAGGTTGTGTTAGACTGAAATGTCTTATCTGGATCTTTTGTTGGTTCTTCCACTCCAGAATTCAGCTTGAGGTGATGTTTTAAGTTGTTTAGGGCATTTAGCTGAGTGTTTACTCTGTCATCTAGACTACACCCCAAAATATGGTCTTTCAGAGAATATTTAAGGTTCAGATAATTATGCAAACCTATCAACATTGTTCTATAAATTTTCATCATGTTTACTTCAAAATTGGATGTTATCTTTCAAATTTTGACAGTTTATATTTCATAAGTAACTGTAAATTTGATAAACATATCATCTACTTCTTTATCAGATCACTGTTAAAAATGCTGAACAGTATGAACTAAGGGCAGAGTCATATAGTATTCCACTATACATGTTCCTACAGGTTGACACCATTTCTTTAATAATTATAATTATATATTTAATTATAATAAATTAATTATGTTGACTCATTTCTTTCATTTTAGCTATTCAACAAGTTCTAAAAGAACCCAACATTTACATTATACAGTACCTATGTCTCTCTTATCTATATGGACAAAAGCATGGGACATGAGACAGAAGGCAAAAACATGAGAACTTTTGTTGAATGTTTTAGCAGTACTCTGGTATTCTGTCTATGGTACTCTGATCTACCACTATAATAAGGATGTATTTAATAGTGTAGGCTCTCTCTTTGCTAATGAGTAGCATATTAATTTAACAGATAATTTCATGACTTACTGTAAAAAATATATCACCTGGAACATTGTGCTGATGGGTATTTTTCAATTTAGACCGGTCTACTTTCCAAGTTCCTCATTTTGGTAGTATTTAATGAGTTTTCTGTGGTAAAATCCATCAAGAATGCAAAGTTACCTCTGCACCATGGTTAGACATTGCAGTAGTGCCTTGGTCTAGTGATTCTGACAAAAAAAGATATAGTTTGGTACAACTTGTTCCTGATGAACCTATATTGGTTCTTGAAATATTTTCATTTCTAAAAATCCACTAAATAATCCTTTAATGTTTTCTTGAATTTTGTGAGGAAGTCAAGCTCACTTACACCTATTTAAAATAAATCTACTCTCTTCCAGTTTTAGAAACTTCAGATATTTGATTATCTCCAATCCTGTGGATTCCTTTTTGAGAATTTTCTAAAGACAGTGAGTCATCAATTATCTCCACTTGCAAACGTTCTAGTTTACTTTTTTATTATTAAATATGACATAGTGGAAAAGAACATTAGATTTGTTGTCAGAGATGCCAAGTTTAGCTCTGTCACAGGTATTTTGTATGCCCTTAGAAAATAATTTCCCTTCTCTTATTTTCAGTTTACTTTTCTGTAAAGTGAGGGGGTTGGATAAGGAGAATCCTCACATTTTTCAAGCTATAGTCTTTGATATTCCAGGATTCTGTGAATCTGTGAATAGGTGATCCCTAAAAGGAGTTTAGCTCTGACATTCAGTTTTCATCCATTAGTCTGCTTTGGAATTCCTTGCACCACTAAAATCAAATGAATGGTTGGCCGCTTATTTCACCAACATATTACTTTAATATAGATGTGTTTATACATACCTACATACGTGCATACATGTATACTTATATATATTCTACTGTATGAGGAACACAATGCTAATTGTTTGGTGGAATGGATATGTTAAGACACAGACCTCATGAAGTTTACAATCCAATGGGAAGACACAACACCAACTCAGGTAACTATGATACAAAATTAAAATGATCAAGTCATAGTAGAGATTGGAACCATGTGCTATAAATGGTCTGAGGGCAGAAGGCTCTTAATTGAGCAGGAGAATAAGGGAAGATTTCATGGCAAATGTGGCATCTGAGATGAACCTCAAAAATGTGCATAATTTTAAGAGCAAGAGAAGAGGGGTAAGGGTAAAGTTAAAGGGAATAGCAACAACAACAACTTCATATCATGCCTTCAGGTCTGCAAAGCACTCTTTTGGCAACAACCTTGTGAGGTAGGTGGTATAAGTATTGTTATTCCCATTTTGCAAAAGAAGAAACTGAGTCTCTGAGAGTTTACATGGTATAGCTGCTAAATACCTGAGCAGAATTTGAACCCAGGTTCTTCTGAGTCTTGGTCCAGTACTAAGTAGTGTAGTAGAATAATAAGTGCCACTTACATAGCGCATTAAGTTTTACAATGTGCTTAATGTTATCTCCTTTGATCTTCACAACTCTATGAGGTAGGTGCTATTATTGTCTCAATTTGATAAGTGAGGAAAATGAGGTGAACTGAAATAAAGTGACCTGCCCAGGGTCATGTAGCTGGGAAATATCCGAAGCAGGATTAGGATATGAGGTACAGTGCTCTATCCACTTAACCGCACAATTACCTTCAGTGTATTGGGGAGGGGGTGTGGAATGAGTAGAGTAGAATAGTACAAAATAGATCTGGAAAGGTAGGTTGGAACCAGATGGTGCAAGGCCTTGCATGACAGAAGTTTATCCTATATTTGGTAGGCAATAGGGAACCATTGAAGAGTTTTGAGCACAGGTATGATGTGATTGGATGTAATGTAATTTGTGCATTATTCCTTGACTTTAACTGTAAAGACAATGTTTTCACTATGTGATATTTATACCTCACTTTTTTCCCAAAGAAACTTACAAACATTATATCCTTTGAGCTTCAGATTATCCTGGTCACTTCATATATTGTTATCCCCATTTTACAAGTTCAATTAAACTCAACAAATATATAAAAGCATAATTTAATTCAAACATGGTAAAGCTTTCACATTCAAACCTCTTCTTAGATTTGCTCCATTAAGGGAAACACCCTGAGAATTTAAGCTGGAGTTGACTCAGAGCATCTTTTCCTGGAGGATCTCAAAGGAATTACACAGCTAGCTGCAGAATCCCTATAATATGGTAAAAAAAAAAGTCAGTAGTGGAGATGGGGAGAGTGGACTTAAGGTAGAAAGCAAACAAATATCCCAAGAGTATCATATATCAATTAGATTTTCAAATGTAAAACTTCATTAATTTGTCTTAAAACCTAATACCAAGAACTAGATTTGAGGAATCCATGCAATTATCATATTCTGCCTTCTTAATGATGTTTCATAGCCCTTCATCTGAGTGAGACAAGGCTTGGGATAACATCACTCTGAGGTCCATAAATAACATGCCAATTCTATTTTTGAGATCACATTATCACAGGGAGAATTTATAATTGTTTCCTTAGATGAGGTTAACAAAAAGATTTAATTTAATTTCTATGTTTGATGAGAGTAATATTTGAATACTAGCTTATCTCTTGCAACTATTACCATATTATTTGAGGTTAACTGCATGGAGTGTATCATCCATGCTGCTTCTAATGATTGATCTGTGTAATATAAAAATGCCTGTATACACCATTCCTTGGAAGAAATTAAAGAATTTGGCCAGCATCACAAATCAACATTTGAAGCTCTCAGTGCAGTGAGCTATTATTAGTACTCATAAGAATACAAAGTTTGGTTTGGTTCAGTCATAAAAAAAACCATTTATTAAGTACCTACTATATGCTAGCCAGAGGCAGCATGTCATAGTGAATAGTCATTCCTGTAAAAGTTAGTGTTATATATCCTATGATGCACTAAGAGTAAGGTACAGGATTCAGAATAGGGAAGGTGATAGTACACTGTCCTTACTGAACCATATATGGAGTTGTAATGTTAATAGGATATAAGATCTCCCCCATCCATTAATAGGCCTTATGTGGAGCCCATTAAGGGAAGCTTGATTAGGGGAGGCTTGTTTTTCAGGAAGGCCCACACCTTTAGTTACTTTGTAATTAGGCAGTGGGTCTTGAGGGTTGTGATACCCTCTGACCCTAAAGAAGTGTTTATATACTCTGAGGTTAGTATTTTGCTTTGGGGCTCATTGGAAGAGTGTTCATGTGATTTGGCCAGAAGAGACACCAGGTAGCCATTAAGGAGCCCTCCAGCTTTGAAAAACCCAGATATTGGATGTTTATCTCTCTCATAACTATTTATGTATTGCCTTGGTCAGACAGTTGGATCTGTCTGTTGATCTGTGCTAATTTCTCAGACAGTTAGAAGCTCTTTCTGTTGATCTTTATTTCTCTGCTTGTGTTTTCTCTATTTTCTTTGTTTGCATTTTCTCTGAAGCTCAGGGTGCTGACTTTTCCCCTGAACTAATGAATATAATTAAAAAAAAGATTGTTGACCCCCTTGAACAGCTATCTTTCCTAGTAAAGCAGATCTAAGGACCTGTGCTAATAGCCATCCTGGGTATGCCAGTGTGGTTGCGGCTATAGAAGTATAGTATTTATTTTTGGTACCACATTTTAGGTGGCAAACTGGAGAGTGTCCAGGCTTTATCCTCTACAATCTTGTGATGATAGATGCTCTGATAAGTAAGAGGAGGTAGAGTCCAGTGACACTATTGAGAATGTAAGGCCAAAATCCAAGACAAAGAGGTCATCCCTCTGGACTACCAGAGGCTCATTTTTGCAGGCAAGGAGCTGGAAGATGGCCATGCCCTGTCTGACTACAATATTCAGAAGGAATTCACTTTCTGTTTGTTCCTGTGTCTTAGGGGAGAGAGAGTTTCATTGTTGCCTTAATTAATTAATTAATTAATTAATTAATACATTTTGTATTTATTAAATCTTTAAAATCTTAATATTAAGTTTTGAGGTTACCAGGTTCAGTAACAGTTCAGCTAAATGTTAATAAAGGTTTTTGTTGCACATTGAAAAAAATGTGAAAATTGTAAATAAAATGACTACAGGGCTACTGCCACTACTTAGCACAACCTCTGGCCTCTTAGACCTACAGTATAAGGTTTTCCACCCCCAGATTCCTGGCATTAAAAGAATATCACACCGATACCACAAGCCATCATCATAGGTCTCTGAAAGGCATAAGCTCCAACCTTCTGGTGTCTATGACTAGGAGAGTTGCACCTCCTGCTTCCCTAATCCAAAGGATTCAGAGTAATCACCTCTTGGGCCAAAATCTCTCTCCCTGATACTTTTCCTCCTTATTCTCATTCCCCTATTCAAGTCATTTCAACCCCAAGTCTTTTCCTCCTATGTTATACATTTTCATTTCCCCCTATGGTCTTTATATTCTCTACCAATTTGATCCTTAAAAAAAAAAAAATCTCGGAGGTGGAGCCAAGATGGTGGAGTAGAAACAGCATGTCCAAGGCACTATCCCCCCAGATTACCTCCAAACTATGTAAAAGGGGTCTCTGAACAACTTCTAGAGCCCCAGCACCCAGAGAACGACACAGAGAAGCTAACCTCCCGCTGAGGACAGCCCAGCAGCCCTGCAGGAAGGACCAGTGCAGCACTCTGGGAGCTGGCAGTGCTCTGGGAGCCGGCAGCCTGCAGAGAGCTGAGCCCAGGTCCGCCTGAGCCACAGTTTTAGCCCCAGGGCAGCCGGGCCAGCAGCCGGCTGGAGGGACCCCAGAATACCAGCAGCTGTGGCGATTCCAGAAATATCAACATAGACATGCCTAGGACAAAGTGAGAGGTTAGTGCCCTATGGACTTTGGGACCAGTGTTTGGGGAACAAGTTGGCTTCCTCCTCTGGGGGCTGGAAGCCGCTGAGGAGACATGCCATTTTGTAGTTTTCAGTGGCAGCTCCAGCTCCTGGCCTGCGAACTGTGGGGAGATCCAGCAATCAGTCTTGGGGGGTAATCGCTCTTGCTTTAACCTCCCTGGATCTGGATTGTGATCTGGGGGGGCGGTCATGGGGTGGATATTCAGCTTGCCAGAAACAGAAGTTGTCCCCCCACACGTTCGGGATGGAAGCTCCCCTGTATGGTGGCAGAGTCATATTGTGGCAACAAGCCCAAAAGTCAAGTATTTAAGTGGCAACATGCCAAGGCAAAGGAAACAAATTAAACAGAAAAATGCAACATTAGACTCCTATTTTGGAGGCAAAGAGGATTGAAGCATAGAACAGGGGGAGGACAGTGAGGTCAGAAATCCTTCTCCAAAAGCCCCAAAGGAAAATGTGAGCAGGTTACAGGCCATAGAAGACCTTAAGAAGGACTTTAAAAATCAAATAAGAGAAGTGGAGGAAAAATTGGAAAGAGAAATGAGAATAATGCAGGAAAAGTATGAAATGAGGGTCAACAGCCTGACCAAGGAAAACAGCACCTTAAAAAATAGACTAACTCAAATGGCAAAGGAGGCCCAAAAGGGCAATGAGGAGAGGAATGCCTTAAAAAGTTCAATTTGCCAGATGGAAAAAGAATCTCAAAAGTTCACTGAGGAGATTCATTCCTTCAGAGTTAGACTGGAGCAAATGGAAGCTAATGACTTTATGAGAAATCAAGATGCTGTTAAGCAGATCCAAGCAATTGAAAGATTAGAAGGCAATGTGAAATATCTCATGGGAAAAACCACTGACCTGGAAAATAGATCCAGGAGAGACAATTTAAAAGTTATTGGACTACCTGAAAGCCATGATCAAGGAAAGAACCTAGAAATCACCCTTCAAGAAATTCTCAAGGAAAATTGCCCTGATGTTTTAGATCCAGAGGGCAAAATAGAGGTTGAAAGAATCCACTGATCACCTCTTGAAAAAGATCCCAAAAAGAAAACTCCCAGGAATGTTATATCCAGGTTCCAGAATCCCCAGATCAAGGAGAAAATACTACAAGCAGCCAGAAAAAAAAAAAAAGAAAAAAAAAGAAAAAAATCTCTCTTCCTCTTTAGTCCTTCCTATTTTTACTCTATGTCATTTTGTACTTGTGGAAACCTGACTCTCTCAGGGGATAATGCATCTTGGGCTTTCTTCTCCATTGCTAGTTGCTCCTTTTTTATTGTTCCATAACATTCCACACAAAGAAGAAGGGTAAGAATACTCCTGGCTTTCTATCACCACCCCCAGATTTTCTGTCTGCCTCTATCACTCAAATGCCTCTGCTCCTTTCTATTCAATCCATCATTCTATATCATCTTTTTTGCTGAAACCTATTGGTCTCTGGGTCATCTGTCTTCCTTTTTAAAAGACATTAGTTTTCTCTCCATCTCAAACTTAGGGACATAAATAAATAATTAAGTAGCTAAATGTATGTATGGGTATATATATTACTATACACACACATATGTATGTATGGGTATATGTTGAATGACTTCAAACAGCTTGGTCTCCCAGTTCATCACACTCCTCATGCTCTAATGCTTCTCTTGCTCTACAGATTCATTCTATTTCTATCAGTCACAAACATTTATCATTAACCATAATTGAGCTAACTCTGAAATTCCCCTCTCTGAACATTACCTTATGTTCTTTCTTCTTTACCTCTACCTCATTTCTCCTAAATCAATTCTTTGACCTAACTACCATTTCTCTCAGTTATCCTATTTATTATCCCTGTTCTAGCCTAACTTTCCTTATAGTATTCCTGTTTAACTACATAGCCTTTTTCACCCTTGACTCCTTTGCCTTCCATCTTATTGACATTCTTGCCATTCTTTAACTCCTCATCACCCTTGCCATATGTGTTTCCTGATCATATTCCAAAGAGGCAGTGCTCCACTGGAGGAAGTCACCCTACTGGTGTCAACTTGGTCCACAAAACATTCATGTTTCTTCTTTTCTTCTCTTACCACATTCCCAATGCCTTTTGTTCATACCTAATAGCCCTAACTTTACTAAGAAAATAGAGAGCATCTATGATGAATTCCCTCTTTTCCCACATTCTAGATTACATAATTCTATACCACATGCATTTCCACTGCCTTTCCTCTGTTTCTGAGGAAAAAGAATCTTTTTCTTGCCAAAGTCTTTTTCTATTCCCTCAATCTCATCTCTTCTGAGATCATTGATAATCTCTCTTATTTTAAGTCTGTATCCACTGGCTCCTTCCCCAATACCTACAAAGATGTTCAGGTGTATCTCTTACTTAAAATAACTTTGCTTAATCTTGCTGTTGTGATCACCCAATATCTCAACTCATTCACTTCCAAATTCATCAAAATAACTGTGTACACATGTTTTCTCCAATTCCTTGCTTCCCACTTACTTCTTAATTCCCCCTTATTTGATTTCCAACCCCTGCATTCAACTGAAACTGTTATGTATAAGTTACCCCTGACTTTTACAATGCTAAATGGAATTAAATTAAATTTTCTTAGTTTTCTTCCTACTTGACTTCTCCACAGCTTTAGATATAATCTGTGTCTTCCTCCTGGATAGTCTTTCTTTGGCTTTTATGACATTGCTCCTTCCTGGTTTTCTTTCTACTTTTTTTCAGTCTTCTGTTTATATAAAGGGATTCCTCGACATAGGTGTCCCCAACATTGACCAGGAACATATTCTAATCTCTCTCTAAAATACTTCTCTTCAATATTTTATCAGACACATGTATTTAATTATCATATCTACACAGATTATTGCCAAGTCTTTCTATATTTTTTCCAATATTTTTTGAGAATTCTTATCACAGCTTGCCAAAAGACTGCTGGTTATTTCCATTTGAATGTTCTAAATAATCTCAAACTCAGCAGTACCCAAACTGAATATATGATCTCCCCCTCAAATGTTCCCCTCTTTCAACTTGTTTATTTCTGCTATTACCCTTTTTCATAACCTTGGAGTCAATTTTCACATTTCCATCTCTCTTCCCTCCCCATCTAATTAGTTGCCAAGTTTTAAAAATTATTTTTCCATAACATCTCTTACACTTATTCCTTCCTCTCCTCTAACACAGCCTCCATCATCATTCAGATCATTGCCATTCTTGCCTGTGTAGCCATAGTAGCCTCCTCATTAATCTCCCTGCTTCTAGTCTCTCCTTTCTCTAATCCATTCTCTCCTCAATTTCCGAAACAACCTTCCTAAGGCACAGATCTAATCACATCATGACTCTGATCTAAAGCAGCTTTCACTGGGTCCTTGTTGCCTCTAGGATAAAACTCAAACTCCTTAGCTTATATTTAAGGTCTTTAATAATCTAGCTCTCACCTTTCTCTCAACTTTATTATACATTGCTCTCCTTCATGGCTATACTCCATTTAAACTGGACTACTAGTTCTCCTAACTTGATATTCCATTTAGCAAATACCATCCACCAAGGCTGGAAACATTCCTTTCTTATCTCTGGCTCTTGGTATCCATCTTGGTGGTACAATGAGTAGAGTACTGGGCTTGGAGTTAGAAAGACTTATCTTCCTGAATCCAAAGCCCTCTTCAGATTCTTGCTAGCTGTGTGACCTTGGGGAAAGTCACTTAAATTCTGTTTACCTCAGTTTTCTAATCTGTAAAATGGGGAAAATAATAATACCTGCCTCCCAAGGCTTTTGTGGGGATCAAATGAGATCACAATTATAAAGCAGTTAGCACAGTGCCTAACACTTATTAGATGCTATATAAACATTAGCTATTATTATTACCACCTTTACCACCACCACCACCATTGTCCTTATTTTTCTTCAAGTATTTGTCTCTCCTATGAATAGCTCTCCTTGATCCTCTCAGTTCACAGTACTCTTTTTTTCTTCAGTTTTTTTCTTGTGTTTTAATTATTTGTTTATTGCCCCTTCCTCTCTTCTCCAGTAGAATGTAAGTACCTTCCTTCCTTCCTTCCTTCCTTCCTTCCTTCCTTCCTTCCTTCCTTCTTTCTTTCTCAAGTTCTTTGCATAAAGCTTTATAGCATGGGTACTAAATAAATATTTGTTGGGTTGAGTTGGGACCAGAGAAAATAACAAAGAATAAAAGTTCTAGAGTCAGATTTTGATTCAATTTAAGAGAAAAACACTCTTTAATAGAATTAAATAAAATCTAAGTGTTCTTCCATGGGAGGTAATGAGTTCTTCCTCACTAGAGATGCTTAAGCAGATGTTAGATGGGATTCTTTGTCAAATATGTCTTAGCCTAAATGACCTCTGAGGTCACTTCCATCTTGAAATTCTGTGATTCTGTCTTTGGTGCTCTTCCACTGTGCTATCTAGTGTTCTCCTTTCCACTGTGGGCACTTCTCTATCTTGAGATTCAAAGGCTTTGTGCTGACCCTTTGGTGTCCATATTTTGGTACCACACTCAGGCCTGTTCCCTTCTGAAGTTCTCCATGATCTATACTTCCTTCTCCTAGATTCCCTTTTAATACTCACCTTGCTATATCTGATTCCTGACAAGCCAGTTGTTATATAGGAAAGCATCTGTGTAATATGCAAATAAATCACTGTGGGACAGAAGCAAAGGGAAAGGAATCCTGGAAAGAAATGTTATCACAGGGAAAGGCTGTAATTGTTGTAATTGTTGCACCAAATGAAGATGTCAACAGTTACAAATTATCAACAAGGGAGTTCTAGAATCATAGAATCCCAGTCATGGAATTGCTTGTGAGACTGAGTTGCATTATCGGTTTAAACCTCAAAGGTCATCTTGTCCAACCTATTCCTGAAGCTTTAATCTCTTCTAAATAATTTACGGGTGGTTATCCACCCTTCCACTTGATGACTTCCATTCCAAGGAGCTTTTTTTTAGCACTAGAGTTAGCCCATTCCATTTAAAAAGTCTTTCCTAATGTTAAGTCAAAATCTGCCTTCAAAAAGATTCCATTCATCATTCATATTTCCAGCCCCCCTTGGGTTAAGCAAATCAAGACATCATTCTTTTTTTTTTTTTTAAGCAATTGGGGTTAAGTAACTTGCTCAAGGTTACACGGCTAGTCATTATTTATGTGTGGGTGCTCATTTTCTGAGGCCGGATTTGATCTCGGGTCATCCCAACTCCGAGGCCAGCGCTCTTACTCACTGCGCCACCTAGCCGCCCCAAGACATCATTCTTTTATAACAGAAACCTTAAAATATTTGGAAATAAGGGTCATATATCTTCCCCTCTCCTCCCTCCCTCTTCCCACCAAAGTCTTGTCTTCTTCAGATTAAATAGCTGTATTTTTCCCCAGCTGTTACCAGTACAGTATCCTGAACACCCTGGTCATAATGTGCTCCAGTATATCAATGTCCTCCCTAAAATATAGCACCCAGAACTCAACACAGACTATGTAACTGAGTATATCTAGTACGGTCTAAACACTATTCTTGCAGAACAAGAATATTTTAGCTATCATTGGCTGACACATTATAGCACTGACTGATATTAAAATTGCAATCTATTAAAGTCCTCATGTTTTTTCCACAGGACTTCCATGGAGTCTAGCTATATTTCTCTCTGCCCTGATCCCATCCAGCCCTGCACTTAGGTAATTGATTGAATCCGAGTGGTGGAGCTGCCATCTGGGTTTGCCTTTGGCATGTTGTCCTTCTGCTGGTCTCCGTAAAGTCCTCTGTTTCCAATAGTCCTTGTTTAGAAGGCCATCAGAGTCATGGAGGATGGCTTCAGGAGAGCTGGGGAACAGAAGACTGCACAAAACAGGGCAGACGTCATCTCTCATTAACTTCTCGACATTACAGCTTGTAGCCACGGAAGAAAAGTGGTGGCAATTTGCTAAGTGCTTTCTCTGCTTTTCTCTGATAATGATTAACCCCAAGCAGCAGTTTCTGAGCAGAATTAGGAGAGAAAGTTCCTGGTCTGCATTATTATGAAGACAAATCTGTTTAACTTGTTTGCTTTGAACAACAGCACCACATTCCTGAGTTCCAGTGATATTTCTTTTCTCTCCTGACAGATAGCCAGTATTGACATTTCAGATTAAATTGTTTTTTTCCACTTTCCTTCAGTAGAGATTTTCTTATTGTGAAAAGGTCTCAAATTCTCGGCCTTAAACTTGTCCTAGTTTAGTGTGCTTAGCAGCAGCAGACTTGGTCTCAGCAATGTGGAGAGAGAATTATCTTGAAGTCAAAAGACCTGGGTGTGTCTTAGCTCCATCATTTACCTTCTGGGTGAATGAGAAGAAATCACTTTAAATCCCTTGATCTCAGTTTCCTGTAATGTAAAGATGTTGGACTAGAGGATCTCAGATCCTTCTAACTCTAAGACTATAATCCTATGAATCTGTGATCTATAAAATCAGCTTAGTGATACCTGACTTTGCCGCTACATTGGTCTACTGGTCTCTTTTGAGGAAAGTGCTTTGTGAGACTTAAAGAGTTATAGAAATGGGAGTGCATATAAGATTGTGTCTGGGTTTTCTAAATATATACATGTAGCTCATGAATGGCATGGATAGATATGATCTAACACCTGCCTGGTGGATCTATCAGGGTAGGAGGGGGGAGGTCTATTCTTAGACTATGAGCATATTAGGTAGGGTAAAGAACAGGTAAGGACTGAGTTATCCCATTCTTATGTGGGTATAGGCTAGAACTATCTCTTGCTGACTATTTGTAACCCCATGGACAAGTCTTGGCAAAGATATTAGAATGGTTTGCCATTTCCTTCTCCATTTTATGGATGAGGAACTGAGGCAAGTAAGGGTTAAGTGACTTGCCCAGAGTCACACAGCTAGTAGGTGTCAAGAGGCCAGATTTGACTTCAGATCTTCCTTACTCTAGGCTCAGTGCTCTCTCCACTATACCACCTAGTTGCCCCCAGAATTATCTCTGCCATCCCCTAAATATATCTGGTCTAGGTATGCTAGCTTCAGAAAAGTCATTTCTCTGATCAATATTAAAATGTAGGATATTCCTTGTCTTGTAATGTTCTAGCTTAGCCCCTCCACCCAATACTGGTTACACAAAAGACCATCATAAATAGTAAATAGTAGGTAAACCCATTTATCCAAGCAAAATAGCAAACAGAAATTGGAATTTCTTCATGTTAGAATATGTGAGAAATTACTTTAGTGAGTGAGATAAAAACTTAGTTCAAACCAGGAGAGGGAGAACAATGTCACTCAGGGGAGGTTCACTTTTAGCAGTCTCTGGAATTTCAGGTCCTGGAAGTCAAGGTAGATATATGGAGTTGTCTTCCACATACATCTATGGCTCAGTAGAATGCAGTCCACTATTTAAATTTTTTCTCTTTCTACCACCTCCATTTAGCTCCTTTCTCCAGTTATCTTGCCCTGAAGAGTGTCTGGAATCAACTTAAGTTAATCCCTTATGGTAGACACACAATGTTAAGCTCAGCATTCTTCACAATAGGAAGTGATATCACCATTCATATACACAATAGTATGTAAAACTGATTAATATTGCGTGTAAGCTAGGTTGCATTACCATTGTTATTGTGAGAACTGTGTGCATTAAATTCCTTCTCTGATGCTTTAATATTCCCAGAGATCATACCAGTTTCTTTGAGTCTTGAAGTCTTGTTTCAATGGAGCCTAAGTTTTGATAACTTATCACATTTAGTTTCCCTATCTTCATTGAAGACTCACTTCAAATCTTGCTCTTTCAATTGTTTGGTTAAGAATTCTTTCCCTAAACCTAGTTGAATAGTATCTGATTTTCCTCTCTTCTGACTTATATTGCATAATCTAATATTGAGGTCGCACAAGCATTTTGAGCTGATTCTGGCTCACCTATATGGTGTAAGATATTGATCTGAACCTAATTTCTACCAAACTGTTTTATGGTTTTCCCAAAAGTTCTGATCAAATAGGGAATTGTTCCCTTAAGTAATTAATTTTCTTGTGTTTATTGAACATTGGGATATTTATTTTAATATTTCTGATCTTATCTTACTTGTTTCCCTGATTTACTTTTCTTACTTTTTAAACCAGTTTTAGTGATTAGTACTTTAACATATAATTTGAAATTTAGGAAAAACTTTTCTTCCTCCTTTACTACTTTTTCTATTATTTCCCTTGATATCTTAGATCATTTGCTCCTCCAAATGAATTGTTATTATTTTGTGTAGTTTTTTTTAAATAGTAGCTTAGAAGTTTGATTAAATCTATAAATTAAGTAGTATAGGCATTTTTATTTTGTTGGTGTGGTCCAACTGTAAGCAATGAATATCCCTCCAATTATTTAAGTCATTCTTTATTTTTAAAGACTTTTTAATTATTATATTTACATAAGTAATGAGAATGTCTTGGTAAATTGGCTCCCAGGTAGTTTATGCATTTTATAGTTATTTTGAGTAGTATTTCCCTATCATTTTTCCTTGAATTTTTATTGTTACATATAAATGCTAATTATTTCATAAATTTATTGTGTATTTGCTAATTTACTGAAGCTAACAATTGTCTCAACTTATTTCTTTTCTGATTTTCTGAGATTTTCTAAGCAAACCCACATATCAGCTATAATTAGGACTAATTTTGTCTCTGATTTTAAAGGTTTGTGTTTTTCATTTCTTTCTTTCCCCTCATTGCTATCTATAGTATTTCTAGAACTGAGTGAAAATATAGTAAAGAGGGTAGAAAATTCTTACTTTTTTCTTGTATTTGTAGCAAAATCTTCTCATGTTTTTACAATGCAAATAATACCAGCTTTTGGTTTTAGGCAAAAAACAACTCTTAAAGAAGACATGTTTAGCAGTAAAGAGGTGGCTTTTTACAACACTAGAGGAAATACAATGAAACTGTTGATCCTTGAGGTGCTAAAATTTTGATTTGAGTCTCAAAAAATAACATATAAGTTCTTCATAAACCAAAAATAATGTGAATATGTCAACTGTTATTTATTAACATTATTATTATTTTATTAACATCTTTTTCTGATATCTCATTGTGATGTGAAGGTAACTTTTTATTTAATGCTATGTTAGTGGAATACAAATTCTTGAGGATCCTATGAAACTGGAAAAACTTTAAAGGGGCAAGAATGAACTCAAGCCACCATTTAGGAATCATTCACATATTCATTGTCTGAGGAATAATCTGCTTAAGTGCAAAAACTGTCATTACCACATTGGCCCCAGTGTGATATATTTTTTCAGCCACAGCAACTCACCAAACATCTATGAGTTGTAATATGACGTGGTAATGGTAGCAGTTATGGGAAAGCTGCACAAATCATAGATCTTTACATGGATCCTTAAAATATTGACTTATTATTGGGTTTTTTTTTTTTTGTTGTTGTTGTTATCAGCCATGGGATGTTATCATGTGATCTAACTCAGAATCTTCTGAGGAAAGTTCTTTGTAAACTATGAAATGTGTTCATATTTTTTTTCCTTTCCTGAAGAAATAAATAAAAAGTTTTTAATAAGTGCTTACTGTGTACAAAGTATTGTGCTAAAAATAGGAGATACAAATAGAAAAGTAAGATAACTCTGCTCTTAAGGATATTATATTTTAATAGGAAGAAACAACATTATTGTTATTGTCCTAAATATTCTGAAATCAGTGTTTCTAATTACAATCAGCTAATACATTGTTTAGTTTATATGTTTTAAATAATTTAAAAAATCATTTAGAGCTAGAAAGTATCTTAGAGTTTGTCTAGTCACCACCACTAATTTTATAAATGAGAAAGTGAAAGCAGTTAGCATGGTACCTGGCAGATAGTAGACTATCAATAAATGTTTATTAATTGATCGATTTGAGGTTTAGAGACGTTAAATAACTTGCTCCAAGTCATACTATAGAACTAGGAATAGAAACTAGGTCTCTTGACTTGTAGTTCCATGTACTCTTTATAATATCATGCTATTAAAGAATAGTGATATATGAGAGATATGGATATAAAAATTAGTGTCAAGAAAACTAAAGTTCTGGAATAAGATAAGACTTACAAAAAATTGTGATTTTCAGTTTTAAAAAGGCTTTTTTAAAGCTATTTTCAGTGCAAGAACACTGATGGATAGCTAGGTAGTGCAGTGGCAAAAGTGCTGGATCTAGAATCAGGAAGACTCGTCTTTTTTCGTTCAAATCTGGCCTCACACTTATTAGCTGTGTGACCCTGGGCAAATCACTTAGCCCTACTTGCCCCAGTTACTCATCTGTAAAATGACCTAGAGAAGGAAATGGCAAACCCTTCCTAATATCTTTGCCAAAAAAACCCTGAATGGGGTCATGAAGAGTCAGATATGACTGAAAAGGACTGAACACAACAACAATCATTGCAAGAAGATGAACAAGGAAAGAATAGACTACTGATAAATGCAGATAATGTTAACAAATGATAGAAAGTGCAACTACTCAGTTGCTATCTTGCTATTATTGTCTTTCAAGGTGAATGACCTTGGGACTGGAACCTATGGAGTAAAAATATATTTTAAGGGGAAATAGAAGACAAAGATAGGGGAAGAGATACAAAGGAAAATCTAATTTGCCTAAATAAGTTTAAATCACATGATCTGGAGGAATTTCATCCTTAGTATTCAAAAGAGATTTAAAGATGTGATCAGTGAGTTACTGTTGGTAATCTTTAAGTAACCATAGAGAAAAGGAGAGATTGAAGGTGGAGCCAACATGGCAGAGTGGTAAGATGCAATGGAGAAATCTTCCTTCCAAAAGCTTCCTACAAACAGATCTAGAAAATGCACCAGACTGAATCCTCATAAGACAATTAAGAAAAGACATCACAGTGAATCATTTCTCTAGCCCAGTTTGATTCAGAGAGACAGATTGAGAAATCTACTGAAACTGGAGAGACAGGTGGGTACAGGAGCTTGATGAATGGAAAGCATTTTAGTACTTAGGGAGAGGTTGTGAACCAATGTAAGAGAATGTTTCAGACACCTTTGGGGAGCTAGCAGACCTATACCAAGAGTCTATGATGAAGATGTTCTAACTGAAATCTTTGTCACCCATTACCCTAATACTAGTCAAAAATCCAGAGCATATTGATAATAAGACCTGTTGGTGTACATCAAGCCCACACAACATCTTGGGCTGCTGTAAAGCCAAGCATGATCAGCTCTCCTGAGGACTGCTGTTGTGAATAACTTTAAGGATCTATTACATATAGTATAGTGAACTCTCTATTCATTCAGCAATAAACTAAAGCACAACATTCACAACAATATAACAACTTATTACAAAGGTAGCCACATAGTCTTAAACAAAACATATCATTCAGTAAGTCACAATCTCCTCAATCAATACACAGCATCCAAGTAAAGTCCTCTTTCATCTTGACTCCAGGCTGGCTTCCAATCACCCTTAAGCCAATCATCCTTAAATGGTAGCAGAAAGTACAAACATCATCTATCCCTAGGTCACAGTAAGTTGCAATCTCATCAATCAATACTGAGTGCCCAAGAAAAGTCTTCTTTCATCTTGACTAAAGGCTGACTTCAAACCCTTTGGCTATTCTTTCACAGGCTGACACTCCCAGCTCTTGCCTGGGTTTACCCAACTCTCGCCTAGATTCACACAGAGGCAGCTCTCTATGCCTGTTCTATATTTCAGCTCACAGGGACTGCTCTACTCCAAGCCCTTCACAGTTTCTGTTTCATGAAGACAAAGCTTAACAGAGCTACAACAATATTTATACATGTTACTGATACTATCATCACAATTCACTTTCCACCTGACAAAGTAACAAAATAAACAGACAAGGCTTCTGTCTGAGAAATCAAACACAAATCAACAGTAAAGCCCTCTTTCAGGATGTCTGTAACAACAATAAAGTCCTCTTTCAATAGACAGAATGCTTCTGTCTGACAAAGTAATATCAACACAGACAGAACAATAGAGTGCCAATATCACAAACATTCTCTCTCTTAGCTCTGCTCTCTCCCAACTCTGCTCAAGCTTTTCTCTGCTTTGCTCTTTTCTGTTTCACTCTTTTGGCATGGGCTCCATGTGATGATGTTAGACCTATTAAAGGCAGGGGAAGGTCTTCAAATTCCTTTAGGTCTATTAAGGTTAATACAATATGTACTACTTCCAACAAAGACTCTTGATACAATCAAACGTGAGCCTCAAAGACACTTGAATAGCTAGAACAAGCAGCAAAGTACTACTTTGCTTGCCATTACAGCTGCTTATCGCCTGAATTACTTGCTACCTGCCAAAGGGTTTTGGGGGGCACATGAAAGTGTAAATCCCTCAGCAAAACTGAATATGAGAAGTTCTCTTGGGGTAGGCTTGCAGAACTCCTTGGGCTGCTTATGGCCTGAGCCACTTACACCCACCCAAGGATTTCAGGTGGCCCCAGAAAAATGTTGAGAATGTAAAACAGACGCACAACATCTGACCCTTGGGTCACTTTGTTGGGCTGCAACTGGCCCATGGGCAGGCCTGGCATATGTAGAAATGAGGAAATTCAGAAGCTTCTAGCAGTGACAGTGGTATGCTCAGATTCAAGATGAAGAATAGGGTTTCATTTCTAGCATCTTTCCCAGTCTGTGGAGGAATGACTAGGGTAAGACTAAAGGGGAGCATACAGTTCTGTGACTATAAATGAACAGTTTTCCAGCTGACTGATGGGGCAGAATCCAATAGTAGACTACTCTTGCTTAGACCCAAACTCAGGTCAGGAATCTTCAGAGTCAGACCAGGGGGACAGCAATCACACCTGGCCTTGGATGAGACCATTTTAGGAACATTGAAAACTTGAAAATCTCCAGCCTGATCTGAAAATAATGCAACACTCAGTACTCTAAGAAAACAGCAATAGGACCAGACCAGAATTTTCTTCCACAAGTTTGGCAGAGCTTATCTACTCTTATCAAGTCTGAAGTCGGGAAGTAGGCTAGAATTAGCTAGAATTAAATAGAGAATCCTTCCATGTTGAGTAATTACGATGGTAGGGATGCTCAAGACCCAAACCCAAAAGAAGATAATGGCTCCAAAATATCTATGAAAAATGCCACAGAGAAAAACACAACTTGGGTACAAAAAGGAACATGTGAGATATTAAAATACTGGAGGGCAATTGTTTCAATTTTCAAAAAGAGGCAGAATCCAATTTAATACACAAGCCATCTATTAGGTGCAACACATGCTAGGCAATGGAGATGTCCAGGCAAAATGCAAAACAGTCTTTGCTTTCTAAAGAGTTTAGATTCTGTTGGCTGGATTCTACAAAATGTAGTTTGGTGAGTTTGACATTAATAGTCAAATTTTTAGAAGGGATTATTATATGAATGTCTTATGAGTCCTTAGAAAGGAGGAAACATTGATCACTAGGAGACAGAATGTGTTCACTAAGAAAAAGTCATGACAGTAACCTTATTTTTTTCTGATAGGCCTATTATTTATTAAACACATATATCAAAGGAAAGTCATATATCTCATACATATAGATTTCAACAAGATAGAATGTCTCATGACGCTATGGACAAGATGATGAAATGTAGATTGTATGGTAAAATAAATTGATTTAAAAGTTATTGATTTATATATTAATGACAACTTAAAAGGAAGTCTCTAGTGGAATTATTCTAAGATTATGTCCCCATTCTCTGTCCTGCTCTGTTACTTTTTTTGTCAATGACTGTGATGAAGATTGTAATGATATGCACATCCAATTTCTAGATGACAGAAAGTAGTAACAGGATTCAAAAATATTTTCAGATACTACAACAATTGACTATAAAATTAAATTTAATTCAGTTAAGTATAAGATCTTGCATTTATTTTTTGGGGGGGAAAATTAACATCACCATTACAGGATGAGGGAAATATTTGTAGAATTAAACTTCGGCATGGTTAGACATGATTATGTTCCTTTGAAAAAGTCCTGGGGGATTTCAAGAACCGAAAGCTCAGTGGGAACCAACAGTGTGATGAGGCAGTTCCTGAATCTCATGAGATCATTATCTGTCTTTTATCAAATTATAGTACCAAAATTGAGAGGTGATAATCCTTCACAACAATGATCTTCTGGCTTGATTAGAGCAGATACCACAGAATCACAGAATCAAGGATTATATAGCTCTTTGTTTTGGACTCTATGTTCTTCACCCTTCTAGTTGTCTTTTTTTTTAATGCTCTTCAGCATATCAATACCTTCCCAAGTTCTCATATCCAGAATTGAACATAATAAAGTAGGTGTAGTATGACTAAAGTATAACATGACCATTTTCTCCCTAGCCCTAGACATTATATCTCTTTTAATTAAGCCTAAGATTGCACTAGGACAGCTAGATGGTACAGTGGATGGATTGCTGGGCCTGGAAGACCTGAGTTCAAATTTGGCCTCAGACACTAGCTTGTGTGACCCTGGGCAAGTCACTCAACCCTATTTTCCTTAGTTCCTCATCTATAAAATGAACTAGAGAAGTAAATGGTAAACCACTCCATTATCTTTGCCAACAAAACCCCAAATGGGGTCACAAAGAATCAGTCATGCCCGAAATGACTGAACAACAAAAAGATTGCACTAGTTTTTTCTTTAGCTGGCATCTCACATTGTTGCAATATATTACCTGTGTAGCCCATTAAGCCCTTCAGATAATTTTTAAGCCACTGTATTACCATATCTCCCCCATTTATACTTATAAATATGACTCTTTTGAACCCAAGTATAAAACTACATTTTCCATATTAAATTTCATCATATTAATTTCAGCCCATTTTTTTGACATGAGAATTTGTTGCTGTTAAATTGTTTTCTTTATATAATTGTAGTTATACTGTGTTTTTTTGGGCTATGCTTTCTTCACTCATCACTTCCTACAAGTTTTCCCATTTGTATTTTGAATTCTTCATATTTGGTATTAGTTATGACACAACAATATGTGACATTCATATATCACAATTTTCCATCATTCTCTAATAAATTTCAATATTCTATAATAATAATTATTATTTTGCTTTTTGGAGGTGGGGAAGCAGGGCAATTGGGGTTTAGTGACTTGCCCAAGGATGCATGGTAGTGAGTGTTAAGTGTCTGAGACTGGATTTGAACTCAGGTCCTCTTGACTCCAGGGTCAGTACTCTCTGTTCACTGTGCCACCTAACTGCCCCAAGATTCTATAATTATTTTGCCTCTAAAAGTCTGGTTCTCTCACCTTCTTTTCCTTGCTACCCTCAGACATACCATGCAATAATAGTAAGTTTCTTGCCGGGGAATTGTCTTCTCTCCTCAGGACTATTCCTCTAATTCAGATAAGGAAAAACACACCAGATATATTCTTTCAGGCCAATGGTGACCCAATAGAGCCTAGGAGTGAATATTGTCAAGTACTCATTCTCATTGTATTTTGACAATACAAATCATATTCCTGGCTTACTCCTAAAACTGACCTTGTCCTTTATGCAGTGAGTATTATAGGTGATATTCATAGTGAGAGGATATTGTATCATATTCTAGAATTATAATGATTAAACATGGGTCACTTTAAGTGCTTCATGTCTTTGTTTTCTGTGGAACAAAAACTATCCTCTACCTTATATGTCTTCTTAAGTGTTTGTATTGGATCTGAGAATATTTTTATCTACATCTGTGGAGATATAAATACTAATTATAGTTGAATTATATTCTGAGATTTCAAAAAATTATAGGCAATATAAGTCAAAGAGATATTAAATAAGATTTTTTTTGGATTGGCCCTTGAAATTGGATGTAGTTTCACTAAATTTATAATTTGGGAGTATTAGGTGAAGGATTGCATTTGTTTACGTTTTAAGATGTGCTATCTTTAAACTTGTATGATTTTATTCATATAAATATCAAGGCTTTCTTTGAATTCCCTCTTCTCCTTCAGATAATTTGCTTGATTACTAATTGTCCTTTAGACATTTTAAATTAGATGTCCCTCCTTACATCTTAAATTCAACACGTCCAAAACCAAATTCATTATCTTTAACCCTAAACCCTCACCTCTTCCAAGCTTTTGTATTTTGGTTAAAGGCACCACCATTCTTCTGGTGCCTGAGGTTTGTAATCTTGGTATTATCTGGGACCCCTCCCTCTCTTTAACAGTCTGTTTCTACCACCAAAAAATCTGTGTTATATGACCCCTTTTATCCAATCATATAGCTACCATCTTTGTTTAGGCCTTCTTCATCTCTTTCCTACTTTGTTACTCTAGCCTCCTAATTGGTCTCATTGTCTTAAGTTTTTCACTGCTCCAATCCAACCTACACACAGTTCTCTAGGTAATTTTCTTTAATAACAGATCTCATGTGTTCAGCCAGCTCCAGTGGCTTTCTCTTGCCTTTAGGATATAATAGAACTTCTCCATTTACCTTTTAAAGTTCTAAACAACCTGGCCTCAATCTATCTTTCCATCCTCTGTAGATTCTACTTTGCAATCCAGGAAAACTATCTTCTATTTTTCTCATTTATGACACTCCATCTCCCATATCTGTGCTTTTGTATTAACCATCTTTTATACTTGGAATCCATCCCCTCCTACCTTCTGCCTCCCAGCATTCCTCTCATCCTTTAAGATGCAGCTCAGGTATCATCTTCTGTATGAAGCCTTTCCCAGTCCTCAATTGCATATCACACACACACACACACACACACTCTTTATATTTATGCCTAGCTATGCTTTCATATGCATTTGTTTCTCTCATTATAATGTAAGGTCATTGCAAGCAGTGCTTCTTTCATTCTTTGTTCTAGTATCTCAGCATCTAGCAAGGTACCTGGTAATAAGTACTTAATAAAGGATTGATTTATCTTGGTCTCTCTTAATGATACTTTTTCCTCTCCAGTGTCTTTCTTCTTCAGGAACTTGAACTTTCTAGATCATATAATACAACAACAATCAGAATAACTCACATTCAGATTTCACTTTGAAGTTTATTTACCTGGGAGGATAGGGAGCAACAGAACTCAGAATAACAGCATTAAAGGAACCTCAGAGAACTCATTCAATCTCATCATTTTAGACAGGAGGGAACTGAGGCTAAAAGAGGTGATGTGACTTGCTAATGTCACACAACACATTAGTGGAGGGGCAGGGCTGGTCTCCCAGTCCCTAGATTGTGCTCTTTTGCCTCAACACGAGTCTGGTTATCCTCACATTCCTTGCTCTTTCATTCCATGATTTTCTCTGAACGCAGTCCCCATCTCCTTTTCTTCTGTAGAGTCTGAACAAGCTGTCCATTTAGAAACAAATGTTCTCTGTCTCCTGGCCTCTCCTGGAGGCATTTTTTCCCTGCTATTTTTCTTTCTGCACATGTGTTTTATTCCCAGATACTGTCTATATTTTCCTTTGCAATTGTTTTTTTCTTCCACAACAACCTGAAACCCGTCGTCTCCTTTATTTCTCTGATCTTTTCCTGAAGTGCTCGCTCTCACGCTCACACTCTCGCTCTCGCTCTTCTCTCCCTTTGGGACACCTTCAGCAGAGAGTTTCAGAAATAGTTGCTTTCTTGCAATTGAATGGGTTTTCACTGTTGTTATTTTTGCAGTAGGACATTAACAAGAGATGACTAATCGCTGATGGTTTCTCCCCAGATAGGTGGCATAAGAAGGAGATGAATAAGGGCCAATCAATCCCATAAATGTAGCTGTTCAGAACCCCCCACTGAAGACAGAGACCGAGGCACTGAAAATAAGCAATTTACCATAGAAGTCAGTAGCAGGACTAGTAGAGAGGGGGAAGAGGAGTATAAAAGATGGAAATATTTTGTTCTCAGCTGGTTTGTTGAACAAGGGATCAGTTCCAAGAGCCCATGGGGATTTAGATCCATTTTCTTCCAAAGGAGAGCCAACAACTTTTCGTGTATTAAATATCAACTGGTCTTTCTGCTGGAAGAATAAGTACTAGGGCATGAGTAACTCAATTCTATACAGTTGATAGTCAATCAGGAAACATGGAGCAATCCTTGAAAAGGTGGAAGGATATCTCTTTAGAAATAAGACAAGAAAGTGATATCTTGAACCTATGCAATAGGTCCCAATTTTCCCCCTATATTGGCCAGCTCAATTTTAGGGAAAAGAGTCATAATACTTAATAATAACTTAAATAAGTGAATATTTACAAAAATATGAAATACTCAAATCAACAGAATAAGAAATGGAGATTTTAAACAATTCAGTTCATGAGGAAGGAATTAAATATGTCAAAAATCAACTTCCAAAGAAAAAAAATTCCAGGATTAGATAGATTCACAAGTGAATTCTTTGAAATATCCAAACAAAAGCACTGTGGCAGGGACAGGTGCAAAGAGACAGTTTTGTTGCCCACTACCCAGCTCCAGGTCATAGACCTAGGGTAGACTGAAAAGGAGACCTAGAAAAGGGAGTGCCCTTACTGCTTAGGGAGGCCCTAGGCAGTGTACTAAGCAAGGAGTAATTTCAGAAACCAGCAACAGCAGCAGTAGCAGTAGCTGTGTGGCTCTGAACTCAGAATCAGAGCACAGTCTCATTTGGGTCTAGCCCAGTCTGCAGAGAAATAACAAAGGAAGGAACCCCACACCAAAGGGGTTCTACTATTCTGTCACTAAACCAACAGAACTTCCTATCTAGCCAATAGGGGTGAGCCCAGCAGAAGTTTATCTTTGCCCAGAACAAACCCAGGAACTTGTTAGGGAGGCAGTAATCAGAATATACCCCAGGTTAGACCACTTTGGAAACACTGGAATCTTGCAAGTCTTCGGTCTTTCCTTGAGATCTTGGAATAACCCAACATTCAATACCTCAAGAAAGTAGCAACAAGACCATCTCAAAACTTCCCTTCAGAAGTGTGGCAGAGCCTAGTTCTAACATTAAATTGAAAATCAGGAAATAGGCTGGAATATGGGCAAACAAATAATAATAAAAAAAACCAATCCTGTCATAATTGAAATGTGCTATGTGCCTCCTAATAGAGAGGTGAGGAACTCAGAATGAAGAGTAAGGCAGATTTTTTTTGAACATAGCCAAGATGGAAATTTGCTCTGATTGACTATACGTGTTTATAATGAGTTTTGTTTTTCTTCTGTTCTCAATTTGGGAGGTGAGGATAATAAGATGATGAATCTTATATGGTTAAAAGAAATAAAGAGGAGATTGCAAATAGGAATAAAAATTAGGATATTATTATAATAGCATAGGTAATAGGTGACATGGGACAAGACTATGGTGGTGGTAATATGAATAAAGAGATGATAGAGATATGATACACACATATGCACAACAACAATAACAATTTATATGTGTACGTATATATATATGTGTGTGTATATATATATACATACATGCATATATATTATTCTTGAGGTTAATTTAAATTGTTTTACTATTTGAGAAATGATTAGAGCCATTCCCCAATTGATAAATGATCTAAGGATATGGATAGACAGTACCCAAGGAAAGAAATTGAGGTTGTCTGTGGTCATATAAAAAATGCTCCAACCTCATTACTAACTAGATAAATAGAAATTATAGTTATCCTGAAATTTTACCTCCCTCCAGATTGGAAAAAATGACAAGAAAAGGAAAATGATAAATATCAGAGGGCCTATGGGAAGACAGCCATGTGGATGGACTATTGGTGGATCCATGAATGGGCACAATCTTTTTGGAAAACAATTTGGAATTATACACAAAAAGTTAATAGACTATGCATGCTACATAACCTAGCTATATTGTTGCTAAATATATATCCCAAAGAGATAAAAAGAAAAGAAAATGTTCTTGTATGTACAAAAATGTTTACAGCAGCTTTATTATTATTATTTTTTTTGTTGTGGTGGCAAAAAACAAGACAACAAAAAACCCGCCTCAAACTGGAAAGTAAATGGATTTCCTTTATAATGGAAATGCAGATTTGAAGATTTTCCCTGCTCCTAGGCCCTTTGATTGGCTTAAGAGACTCTGAAAACCTTCCTTGATTTGAAAATATACTCTGCCTCCTAATAGGCTGAATATGGTCACATGGAGCCTGTGGTAGGAGGCTTGGTTTTCAGGAATGACCACACCTTGATGCTGTGTAATTGGGCAGTGGGTCAAGAGGGTGGTGAATATTCTGTATCTCAGACTCTCCTAGGCTGTTCTGTTTAAGTTTCCTGTGTGTTCTTTTTGACATACTACTAATGAAAGGAGAATAAATGACAAAAAAAGCCTCAAAGAAAAATGCTAATTGGATCCAAACCCAATAAGAATTCTTGGAAGAGTTAAAGAAAGATATAAGACTAGTAAAAGAAAAATTTGGGAAAAAATGAAATTGATGCAAGAAAATTATGAAAAGAAAATGAACAGCTTGGTAAAAGAGGCATGGGCAGCTAGGTGGCACAGTGGGTAGAGCCCTAGGCCTGGAGTCAAGAAGCTGCAAGTTCAAATCTGACCTCAGATACTTACTAGCTATGTGACCCTGGGCAAGTCACTTAACCCCATTTGCATCAGTTCCTCATCTGTAAAATGGGGACACACTGGAGAAGAAATGGCAAATCACTCCAGTATCTTTGCCAAGAAAATCCCACAAATAATTTCTATGGAGTTATGAAGAGCTGGACATCACTAAATTACTGAACAATTACAACAAAAGAGGTACAAAAATACTGAAGGAAATATTATAAAGACAGAATTGGCTAAATGGTAAAAGAGACACAAAAATCCATTAAAAATGGAATTAGTTAAATGGAAAAAGGGGTACAAAATCTCACTGAAAAAAATAATTATTGAAAAATTAAGGGGCAGGTAGGTGGTGCAGTGAATAGAGCACTGGTCCTAGAGTCAGGAGGACCTGAGTTCAAATCTGACCTCAGACACTTAACACAAAAGCTAGCTGTGTGACCTTGGGCAAGTCACTTTAACATCAAATTGCCCTCCAAAAAGAAAAAAAATTTAGAATTGAGCAAGTGGAAGTTTATGATTTAATGAGACATCAAGAAAAAAATGAAGTAAAAAGAACGAAAAAACAGAAGAAAATATGAGGTATTTTATTGGAAAAACTACTAGCTTGGAAAATAGATTGAAAAGGTAGTTTAGAATTATTGGATGTCCTGATAACTATGATAAAAGAAAGAGCCTAGAAATTCATCTAGAGGGTAACTAGAAATTGATAGAATTCACTTAACACCTGAAAGTGATCCCAAAACAAAAACTCCCAGGAATGCTATTTCCTGAGCTCCCAGGTAGAAGAGAAAATACTTTATCATGGAGCCACAGTTAGGATTACAGAAGATTTAGCAGCTCCCACATTAAAGGAGTTAAAGGCTTAGAATATAATATTCTAGAAGGTAACAGATCTGGGATAACAGTCAATAATGACCTACCCTGCAAAATGAGTGAAACCCATCAGGGAGAAAATGATTATTTAATGAACTAGAGGACTTTCAAGCACACCTGATGAAAAGACCAGAACTGAATACAAAAATTTGACATTCAAATACAAATCTCAAGAGAAGAAGAAAGGGGGTAAACATGAGAGAAAAAGCATAAGGAACTCAATAAGGTTAAACTGTTAAACTATGCTGGAATGATCTTTCCCAAACATAGATGTATGAGAAATAGGAATGTACTAGGAGAAGGGGAAAGGGAGAGGTAGAAGGTGGAAATTTTTTTTTCACATAAATAAGGCACGTTATGGAGTGGAAAATGGGGGTAGGTGACAACACTTCAACATTACTCTTATTAGAATTGGTTCAAAGAGGGAAGAATACACACACACACACACACACACAGACACACACACACACAGACACACACACACACACACACACACACACACTCAGTTATATCTATAAATGTAATTTACCTAAGAGGGAAATAAGAGGGGAAGGGGATATGAGAAAGGTGGGGGGATGATGGAAAGCAAGGAAGAATTAGGGGAATCAGTGGTTAGAAGGAAAATTGGTTTGTGTGAAAAGACATAATAAAGAGAAAGAGGAAGAAAAAGAAGATAGGATTCGAGGAAATACACGGTTACTAATCATAATGGTGAATGTAAATGGGATAATCTCACCCATAAAATGAAAGCACAGATAAGAAATCAGGATCCAACAATATGTTGTTCACAAGAGACACATTTGAAATAGAAAGGCACACCCAGAGTTCAGATAAAGGACGGTATCAGAATCTAACATGCTTCATCTGAACTAAAAAAGTCAGGGGTAGCAATCATAATCTCAGTCAAAGCAAAAGCAAAAATAGATCTAATTAAGAGATAAATCAGGGAAACTGCATTATGCTAGACAAAGAAGTAATACCAAACATGTTTATTATGGCAGATTTCTCTGATTAAGGCTTCATTTCTCAAATATATACTAAGTATAGAACTGAGTCAAATTAATTAAAATAAGAGGCATTTCCCAATTGATAAATGGTCAAAAGTTATGAACAGGCAGTTTTCAGATGAAATCAAAGCTATCTATAGTCATATAAAAGTGTTCCAAATTACCATTGGTTAGAGAAAGGCAAATTAAAACAACTCTGATGTACCACCTCACATGTATCAGAAATGACAAATGCTGAAGGGAATGAAGGAAAAATAAGTCTACTAATGAGCCGTTGATTGAGTTGTAAACTGGTCTAACCATTCTAAAGAATAATTTGGAGCTATGGTGAAAGGGCTATAAAATTGTGTATACCACTACTAAGTCTATACCGCCAAACAGATCAAAGAAAGAATAAAAGGACTATATGGACAAAAAATATTTATAGCATCTCTTTTTTATTGTGACAAAAAGTTGCAAATTGAGGGGATGCTCATCAATTGGGTAAGGGCTGAATAAATTGTGGCATATGATTGTGATGGAGTGACAAATGGGGTGTTTGAGAATAACATGGAAAGAACTATAGGAATTGATGTAAAGTGAAGTGAGAACTGGGACATCATTGGGTACAGTAACAGTAATATTGTAATGATGGTCAGCTGTGAAAGACTTGGCTACTCTGATCAATACAATAATCTAAGATAATTTCCAAGGACTCAGAGTGAAAAAAAAATGCTATCCACCTCCAAATAGAGAACTGATGAACTCTGAGTGCAAATTGAAGTATAATTTTCTCACTTTTATTTTTCTTGCTTTTTTGAAACATGGCTAATATGGAAATTGGTTTTGCATGTTTTCATATGTATAATTGATATCATATTCCTTGTCTTCTCAGTGGTTGTAGTAGAGTGGGAAGGAGGGAGAGAATTTGGAACTCAAAATTTAAAAAGAAAAGAATGCTTAAAGTAAATAAGTAATAAATTGAAACATTTTGAAAATAAAGAGGTTGGAGAGGTTTTATGATTGTGTTGTATATATTTTCAGATGAGGTGAGTAAATTGTTAAGTTTTTGCTTAATTGTTTTATTTTGTTATAAGAGCCCTCTTCACTCTAGTGAAGGTAAAATGCACATGTTTGTAATGTAAAAACAAAAATATTAAAAACTTAAAAAAAGTCATGTGTCAGATCAAGATCTGGTAGGAATCTTAGACACCAGCTAATTCAATCCCTTTGTTTTATAGTTGAGAAAACTGGGTTCCAAAGAGCTTGTATGGACTCCCTCAAGGTCACACAACTAGTAAATAGGGCAGCTAGCATTAAAATTCAGATTCCTATGACTCTTTCCACGTTACCACCCACCTTTCTGTCTTCCACAAAATATTTAAGAGATCACCAGTATTGTGAGCATCTATTACTAACTATATGAAGGGAGGATATGCCCTTTTGGTTAATGTCCCCCTGATCAGACCAATAGGGAAGTAATAGTTTCTAGACCCTTGTCAAACTTAGGACCATAAAGTACTTATGCTGACTTTTGTGGCAATGAGTGATTGGACCACCAGGTGGAACCTTGCAAACATCCATGCAACTTTAGGTCTCCATGATTTTATGATCTTATTAGTGTATGTACTCCTTCTGAGATACAGATTACAATCTCTTAGTAAATAATTTTTCTGAATTGCCCTTGCCTAAAAAAAATCCTAACTTTTTGATCAACTTGGTGATTTCTGTCTAAATCTATCGTGGTTGGTCTCTGGGTCACAAACATAGTATGTTCCTGCAGTCTCTCCATCATGGTAGGTCCTGACAAAGCTTTATTCTTGGATAGGAAACATGGATGACTTTCACACCATGATGAGGCTTTGGAAAAGGACTTTAGTAGGGGGAAATGTTTCTAAGGATTATAAAACCTCACATAGGAAACATAAAGACAAGTCAGCAAAGGAAAGGTTTTCTTCTGTCAATTGAAGGCAAAGTTGTTAAATAAAAAGACACCTATGAGTGAAATGAGTTCTCAGAGAATGAGAATAATTTTGGGGGGCCAGAGTTGAAGATAAAGAAGTGGGAGGCCTTCGGTTAGTCTAGTAAAAACATTTCCAAGCATGACCTCTAGATGACATACTGAATGCAGGGATTTGGAGTGAAGAATAGCTGAATTTGAATCTTGCCAGATCATTGATTTTCAATCGTCCCTGAGACCCTTTCAGGGGATCTGAAAGATCATAACCGCTTTCATAATAATGCTTAAATGTTTCAACTTGTAATGTGGTGAATATCAATGGAGATAAACCATAAACAAAAGCTCTTTAGGGAGCTTCTTGGGGGAGTGATCTTCAATAATTTTAAGGGGTTCTGAGACTGAGAAGTGTCTTAGACACTTTGATGAAGTTTGATGCTGATATATGCCTCAGTTTCCTTATTTGTAAACCAGACATGAAATGGAGGTAATTGTACTAACTTCATAGTTGTTGTATAGATAAAATAAGTTAACACATGTAAAACACCTTCAAACTTTAATGAATTATATAAATGCTAGCTATTTTTTATAAAGACTGGAATGACTATATTTTCTTTCTTTTTTTTGAATGACTCTATTTTCCTGAAAACTTGCTAATTTCATATGACTTTAAACTAAAAAGGTAGGTAGAGACAGAAAGCTACCCTGATATAATCATACAACCATATGCAGCAGAGAATAACAGCTAACATTCTTAGTCTGCATTCTGAGTTCCTCACCTCTCTATCAGGAGGCACATAGCACATTTCAATTATGACGGGATTGTTTTTTTTGTTTGTTTGTTTGCCCATATTCCAGCCTATTTCCTGATTTTCAATTTAATGTTAGAACTAGGCTCTGCCACACTTCTGAAGGAAAGTTCTGAGATGGTCTTGTTGCTACTTTCTTGAGGTATTGAATGTTGGGTTATTCCAAGATCTCAAGGAAAGACCAGACTTGCAAGATTCCAGTGTTTCCAAAGTGGTCTAACCTGGGGTATATTCTGATTACTGCCTCCCTAACAATTTCCTGGGTTTGGTTCTGAGCAAAGGTAGACTTCTGCTGGGCTCACCCCTATTGGCTAGATAGGAAGCTCTGTTGGTTTAGTGACAGAATAGTAGAACCCCTTTGGTGTGGGGTTCCTTCCTTTGTTATTTCTCTGCAGACTGGGCTAGACCATATAGTGAGAAGACATGCTTATAGACATCTAAGAATATAAGCAAGGGCATGTGATAGATGCCATATGGTGAGGGTAAAAGGAGAATCAAAAACAAGAGAGTAAATTACAAACCGCCTGGACAAGAGGAGACATTTTGGATCCTGAGTTTCTGTTGTAGAATGCAATACTGGCATGGGTTGAAGTTGACTTATATGGATACCTGATGGAATTCTCTTGAGAAAACTCAGTTTTCTTCTCAACCATAAAACAAGAGTAACTGATGAATTTTGGATTTTATGTATAGATGATTTTATCTTTCAGAGGGTATTGGAAGTAAGGAAAGGAATGTCATGTATAGTCTGATATGAGTCCTTGACTTTGTAAGAGTAAATCACAAGGCACCCAAGGAAAATGCAGATTGGATGTCATGGCCGGAGATTCTAAAAAGAAGTTGTCTTTTAGAATCTGTGTCTTATGTCAGTCAGTCAGTCAACAAGCATTTAAGGACCAACTATGTGCTGGGCAGTGTGCTAAGCACTGGCGATACAAAGAAAAGGGAAAAAAAAACCCTTGCTTTCAAGAAACTCAGGATAATGGGGAGGATTCTCCTAGACTATGAGCCCTAATTGAGCAAGGACCAAAGGGGAACATGGTGCAATGGAAAAACAAGAGTGCCTGGGTTTGAAATCAGATAATGTTATTTACCAATTGTGTGACTTCAATTAACTCACTAGACCTTTCTAGGACTCAGTTTTCTCCTTTGTAATGTGGGACTGGAATAGGTGGCCTTAAAGTTTCCTTTCACAATAAGATTGTATCTACTTCAAAACCAGATTTTGCTCTTTGATCTATTTTATTTTATGAAGGTATGAGAAATTAAAAATGACAATCCAATTCTTAATCTTCAGTCCTACATCTTATTTAAACTTTGTGTCTCTCCCAGTGCCCACTTATAATACTTGGCAATATAGATGTTTAAGGAATGTGTGTGTGTGTGTGTGTGTGTGTGTGTGTGTGTGTGTGTGTGTGCAACCCTCTTATTTTGCAGATGAAGAAACCAAGGCTCATCTTTAAATTTTAAGGAAGTCAAATTTAGCTTGAACATTAAGATGAAAATTTTAGCACCGATAGCAGTGGTTGGCTTAGATGAGCAGTTTTTAAAGGTCATTGTGTTAAAAATTAATAGCATATTAATCTGCTTCTTAACGCCCTTTCCTTGAATCAATCTAACAAACAGCATTCCTTTGAAATGTACAATAATATAGATATAATGGGGAAACTCTGAAGTATGTTGCTTTGTGTTACTGAGGAGAACTTTCTATTGACTGCAATGTGATACTGTTTTATTAATTCATTTATTAACTAGGCAGCAAATGCCACATTGTAAATTCACAGCCAGTAACAAATTACCCCTTTCTCATAGCAGTGAGAGAGAAGCTGGTGCTGAAAATACATAAATATAAAAGCTAGGGGTTCCACATTTTCCATTCAAACTGGGACCTTTTTTTTGAAAAATAGTCAAGAACTCGATATTTCTTTTCATTCTGCTAGAGTAGATTACTTTTAAGGTCTCTTTCAGTTTTGATATTTTTTTGATTCACTTCTAGTGCCCTCTTTTGTTTGGAATTACTGTGTGGGAACTGAAAAATGGAGAATTTTAGAGGATAAAGAAAGGTTAGAGAAAGTCATTTTGAAGTATTTTTTTTTCAATCAGCAAAAATCTGTCCTCTACCCCTCTCTCCCTCCCTTCCCCTTAAATGAGCAAGAAAGAAAAATGAAATTCCTATTATAAACAGAAATATTCAAGCAAAACAAATTCCCACATTGGCCACATCCAAAAGAAATCTGACTCCTTTTGTACACTGAGTCTCTCACTCCTCTATAAGAGGGTGTGTTGGATGTTTCATTGTGAATCCTCTGGAATCATGATCAGTCATTACACTGATTAGAGTTCCTAATCTTTGCAAGTTTGTCTTTATGATATTGTTGTCATTATATAAATTTTACTCTTGGTTTTGTTCACTTTACTCTGCATCTATTAAGTCTTACTTATTTCCCTGAAACCACCCTCATCATCATTTATTATGGCAAGATAATATTCCATCCTGTTCATATATTACAACTTATTCAGCCATTTCCCAATTGATGGGCACCCAATTCTTTGCCACCATGAAAAAAAAAAGATTGCCATAAATATTGTTGTACATCCTTATACAGTTTGTTTTGCTTTCTCTCACTTAATCTATCCACCCTATTATTTCTTCCTCTCCATTATTCCCTTTCTCTTCTGTTTTCTTTAGTGAAATATATTTCTGCACCTTTCTTATGTGTGCCTTCACTCTTCCAGATGAGAGTGAGGTTCATACATAATCCATTCCACCCAACTCTTCCTCCTTGTTTGTGTAGACTTTTTGTATACCTTGATTATATGAGAAAATTTCCCTAACTTCCTACCCCTTTCTCCATCTAGTAAATTCCACTTCCTCTCCTTTTCCGTTTTTCTTTTTAAGATCCTCAGAACCCAGTAGAAACTCTCAAGACCTTCTGTCCTCCCTTTTATGGTTGCTGATGAGGATAGAGTTCAAAGAGAACACATGCGTTATCTTTTCATATTAGCATGTAAACAGTTGAATTCTTGTTTAGTCCTTTATGATACTTTATTAATATTTACCTCTTTATGTTTCTTTTTACTAATGTGCTTTCACTTAAAATGTTTTTTTTTGAAGGTTTGGTCTTTTCATCAGGAATGCTTGGAGGTTCTCTCTCACATTAAAGGGCCACTTTGTCCACTATAGGATTATATTCAGTTTTTCTGGGTAAATTATTCCTGGTTGTAAGCCCATATCCTTTGCCTTATTGAAAGTTAGATAATATACTCTTACCTCCTTTATACTGGTGGCTGCTAAATCATATGTGATCTTGACCGTTACCCAAGGGCACTTTAATTAAGTCTTTCTTACTGCTCAGGAAAAAAAAATTGACCTGGAAACTGGATTTTGGTTATAATCTTCCTAGGAGATTTTATTTGGGGGTTTCTTTCATGAGGTGACTGGTACATTTTTTCTCTTTCCAATTTACCTCCTGGTTCTAAAAGATATGGTAAACATCCATGATCCGTGAAATATAATGTTTAAACTCCTTTTTGAGGGTCATGGCTTTCAGGCAGTTCAGTAATTAAATCATTTTTTTCTCCTTGATCTGTTTTTCAGATCAGTTATTTTTTACTATGAGGTATTTTAAAATTTTCTTCTTTTTTCAGACTTTGGATTTTGTTTTTATATTTCTTGCTGCTAATGGAATCATCACCTTTTATTTCATCTATTTTGATTTTCAAGGAATTTGTTGATTTGGCAAGATATTGCATCTTTTGTGCCAAGCTGTTAATTTCCTTTCCAGTTCTTTCTTACATAGTTCTCATTTCTTTTACATTTTTCCTCTTGAATGATCATTAAATAAAATAAAAAGCAAATGTTAAAATAATTGCTTTAATCTCTTCTATAAATTCTATTTGAACTTGTGTCCAAACTATTTTTTTTCTTTATGGTTATCATCATAATAGCTTTATATGGTTGGGTATTTTTGTTGTTTGTTTTTAAGCATAATTTAATTTTAATATTCATTTTAAAATTTGGAGTTCCAAATTCTCTTTCTCCCTTGAGCCAATTTCTCACTCATTAAGAGGTTAAACATTATGATACCCATTATAAATGTTAAGTCATGCAAAATATATTTCAATATTAACCATGTTGTTAAAAAAAAGCAAGAAAAGCAAATAAAATGAAAAAATATTCAATCTGCATTTAGTGTTCATGTAGCACTTTTCATCATGAGTCCTTTAGAATTGTGGTGGACCATTTTATTGGTCAGAGTAAGTAAATCTTTTCACAGTTGATTATCATTACAATACTGCTCTTATGGTGTTCAGTGTTGTCATTGTTCCTATAAGTCTTAGTTTTTTTCTGAAACCAATCTCTTCAACATGCACCATTAGCATCCCATCACAATCTGATACCACATTTTGTTCAGCCATTTTCCATTTGATAGGAATTCCCTCAGTGTCCAATTCTTTGCCACTGCAAAAAGAGCTGAAATAAATATTTTTGTATATGTGGGTCCTTTTTCTTTTCCTTTGATCTCTTTGGGATATAGACCTAGTAGCAGCATTGCTGTGTCAAAGGATATGCACTGTTTTTAGAGCTGTTTCCAAATTATCCAAAAGGGTTAGACTAGTTCACAACTCCACCAACAGTGTGCTGTTGTATCTATTTTTCCACATTCCTTCCAGCATTGATCATTTTTCTTTTCTGTTATGTTAGCCAATTTGATAGGTACCTCATAGTTGTTTTAATTTGCATTTCTCTAATTATTAGTGATTTAGAATATTTTTTTTCAGATCACTATTGGTAGCTTTGATTTCTTCTTCTGACAATTGCCTATTCATGTCCTTTAATATTTGTTAATTGGAGAATGATTCTTATGTTTATAAATTTGTCTTCGTTTCCTATATATTTGAGAAATGAGACCTTTATCAGAGAAACTTGATATAATATTTTTTCTTCAGTTTCTAGCTTTTCTTCCAATTTTGGTTACATTTATTTTGTTTGTGCAAAAGCTTTTTTTAGTAAACTTTATTTTTTATTAATAGTATTTTAAAATTATATGTAAAGATAGTTTTCAACATTCATTTTTGTAAGAATTTGAGTTCCAAATTTTTCTTCCTTTCTCTCTTTTTTCCTCCCTTCCCAAGTCAGCAAGCAATTTGATATAGATTTTATATACACACAATTACGTTAAACAAATTTCCACATTACTCATGTTGTGAAAGAAGAATCAGAACAAAAGAGAAAAACCATGTGAAAGAAAAAACAAAAAATAAAAAAGGGAAACAATTGCATTAAGGCTCTATAGTTCTTTCTCTGGATGGGGTTAGCATTTTCTATCATGAGTTTTCTTGGATCATTGTATTGCTGAGAAAAGCTAAGTTTATCATAGTTAATCATTTCTGCAACATGTTTTTAATATAATGTTATCAACATTATCTATTTTATTTACAATGATCCTCTCTGTCACCTTTGGTCATAAACTCTTCCCTTTTCCATAGATTTGATAGATAAAATTCCCATGCTCCTTTGAATTACTTATGATATTACACCTTTGTCAAATCCATTAATTCACTTTTGGTCTTATTTTGGCAAATAGTATAAGATGTTGGCCTATGTCTAATTTTTGGCAAACTGCTTACCAGTTTTCACAGCATTTTTTTTTCTTTTGCTCAAACAGTTCATTCCTGCCACAAAAGCTTAGATCAATGGGTTTATTGAACAATAGATTACTATGGTTCTTTACTACTGTATGTTGTGTAATAATCTATTCCATTGATCCACCACTATTTCTTAACCAGTTCAGACTGTTCCATGATTACCACTTCATAATATGGTATGAAAGCTAGTAGTGCTAGGCTGCCTTCCTTCATATTTCTTTTCATTGATTCTCTCAATATTCTTCACCTTTTGCTCTTTTAAATGAATTTTATTATTTTTTCCTATCTCTACAAAATAATTCTTTGGAAGTTTGATTGGTTTATTGAATAAGTAAATTATCTTAGGTAGAGTTTTATTTTTATTATATTGGCTCAGCCTACCCATCAGCAATTAATATTTTTCCAATTGTTTAGATCTCTTGATTTGTGTGAAAAGTGTTTTGTAGTTGTGTTCATGTAGCCCCTGGCAGGTAGACTTGGAAGGTAGAATCCAAAATATTTTGTATTGTTAACAGTAATTTTAAATGGATTTTCTCTTTCTATCTCCTCCTTTTGGGGTTTTGTTGGTAGTATATAAAATGGTAATAATATACGTGGTTTATTTTATATCCTGTAACTGCTAAAGTTTTTAATTGTTTTAACTAGATTTTCAGTTGATTCTCTAAGGTTCTCTAAGTATAACATCATATTATCTGCAAAGAGTCATAGTTTTCTTTCTTAATTGTCTATTCTTATTTTTTTATTTCCTCTTCTTGTCTTACTGCTATAGTGATCATTTCTAATACATTATTTTTTTTAGCTGTTTATTTTTATTTTTTTATTTGTTTTGTTTTGTTTTTTTGTTTTTTTTAAATGCTTTATTAACTTCTGTTTTACATCATTCATTTCCACCAGATTTTGAGTTACAATCATTTTCCCCCCATTATTCCCCTACCCAACCTCCCAGAACAGTAATCCCACAAGATATCGCTTCTTCCAATCTGCTCTCTCCCATACCTTCTCCCATACCCCCATCGACTTTTCCATTAGAGGAAGGTGAATCTTTGTGTCCCAATGCCTGCACATCTTATCTCCCTATTATAGGCAAAAGAGTATTAATAATAGTATTTATGTATATTTGAAACATTTAATGTTACTACCTTGAATTTCAGATCCATTTCCTTCCTCCCTTGTCACCCATTCCTTCTTGGGACATAAGTAATTCAGTATATGTTGTACATGTCTAGCTATGCAAAACATTATCATAGTAGATATATTGTACAAGGCTGCTTATAATTCCCTCCCACTCATCCCACCCCCCACATGGTCCATTCCCTACATGATCCTGTCCTTCTTCTATAGTGGGTACTTCCAACCTCCCCTCACCCCAAGGATGCCCTCCCATCCATCATCCCTCCTCTCATCCCCCTTCCCCCTATCCTGCTGCAGGTTGAGATATCCCATTTAGTATGTATGTCATTTTCTCCTGAACCAAATTCAATGTGAATGTGGTTTTGCCTTTTTAGCCTTCCTTATTCTCCCCCTCCTTTGCAACCATTTCCCCTACATGAGATAGTTTACCCTACCATGTCTCTCCCCATCTCCTCTTGCCACTTTCCTCTCTCACCTCATAATTTCATCCCTTGAGTATTCTCCCTTCCCAACAAATTCAACCTATGCCCTCTATCCATATATAACTGTAACCATATACACACACATTCACATATGTATTCATATGACCACACCCCTTCTTCCATTATTTTCATAGTGAGAAAGATATCATCAGTCACTGTTATTGCTTTTCCATATAGGAATGTAAATAGTTCGACTTTGATAAGTTCCTTTTGATTTCTTTTCCCTGATTACCTTCTCAGGCATCTCTTCCTTCTTGTGTCTGGGTGTCAAATTTTCTATTCAATTCTGGTTTTTTTCCTCAAGAATGCTTGAAAGTCCTCTATTCCACTGAATGACCATATTTTCCCCTGAAACAAAATACTCAGTTTTGCTGGGTAGGTGACTCTTGGGTTCATTCCCAGCTCTTTTGCCCTCTGGAATATCATATTCCATGCCCTTTGATCCCTCAATGTAGAAGCTGCCAGGTCCTGGGCTATTCTGATTGTGTTTCCACAATATAGAAATTGTTTCTTCCTGGCTGCTTGGAGTATTTTCTCCTTGATCTGGGTATTCTGGAACCTGGCTATAATATTTCTGGGAGTTTTCTTTTTGGGATTTTGGCTTGGCTCGGCTCCTGCGCTCTGCGCTCTGCGCGCTGCCAGGTCCCAGACCTCTGCGCTGGTCCTTCCTGCAGGGCTGCTGGGCTGTCCTCAGTGGGAGGTTAGCTTCTCTGTGTCGTTCTGTGGGTGCTGGGGCTCCAGAAGTTGTTCAGAGTCCCCTTTTACATAGTTTGGGGGGAATCTGGGGGCAGAGAGGCTTGGAGGAGCTGTTTCTACTCCGCCATCTTGGCTCCGCCCCCTCTAATACATTATTGAATGATAATACTGATAATGGACACCTTTCTTCACCATTGATTTTATTGGGAAGTCCTTAATTATTCCTATTACAAATAATGCTTGCTCTTGATTTTAAATAGATACTACTTACCATTTTAAGAAAGGTTACATTTATTCCTATTCTTTCTAGTGTTTTTTTTTTTTAATACGAATAGGTGGTGTATTTTGTCAAAATGTTTTTCCCTACATCTATTGAGATGATCATATGGTTTTTGTTCTTTTAGTTATTGATATGGTCAATTATACTTACAATTTTCCTAATAGTGAATTGGCCTTGCATTCCTGGTACAAATTCCACCTGGTCACTGTATGGTAGACATATTACTATTATTTCCTTGCTAACATTTTATTTAAACATTGTGCATTGATATTCACTATGGAAATTGGATTATAGTTTGTTTTTTTTTAATCTCTGTTTTTGCTCTCTCTCATTTAGGTATCAAAATCACACTTCTTTGCTAAAAAGGAATTTGGCAGGACCCTTACTTATTTTTTAATAACTTATATAGTATTGGGATTAATTGCTTTTTAAGTGTTTGGTAGAATTCACTTATAAATTCATCTAGCCTAGAAGATATGTTCTTATTGAACTCATTTGTGGCTTATTCATTTTTTCTAGGTAGTCTTATTTAAGTATTCAATTTTCTCTGTTAATCTGAGAATTTTATATTTTTATAAATGTTTATCCATTCCATTTAGATTATCAGATTTTTTTTGGCATGTAATTCGGCAAAATAACTTCTAAAAATTGCTTTCATTTCATCTTCATTGGTGGTGCTTTTACTCTTTTCATTTTTGATACTGGTAATTTGGTTTTTGTCCTTTTTATTCAAATAACCAAAGATTTGTATTTTTTCATAAAACAGCTCCAAGTTTTATTTATTAGTTCAATTTTTTAACTTTCAATTTTATTAATCTTTCCTTTGATTTTCAGGATTTCTGTTGGTGTTTAATTGGGGAATTTTATTGTTCTTTTTCTGGCTTTTTAGTTGAATGCCTGATTGTTTGAGTTGCTTTTACTCTTGTTGATGTACATGTTTAGAGATATAAAATTTCCCTGAGGTACTTGTTTTGGCTGTATCCCACCCACAAGGTTTGCTGTGTTATCTCATTGTTGTCATTCTATTTAATGAAATTATTGACTGTTTCTATGACATATTCTTTGATCCACTCATTCTTTCGAATCAAATTATTTAGTTTCCAATTAATTTTAATCTATGGTTCCATGGCCCTTTATTGAATATAATTTTATTGCATTATGGGTGAAAGAGGTGCATTTAATATCTCTGCTTTTCTACATTTGTTTGTGAGGATTTTATGCCTTAATATCTGGTAAGTTTTGGCACATGTACATCTGAAAAAAAAGATATATTCCCTTCTACTCACTTTTAATTTTTTTTAGCAGTCCATTATTTCTGACTTTCCTAAAATTTATACATCTTCTTAATTTCTTATTTATTTTATGATTAGATTTATCTAGCTCTGAGAGGGGAAAGTTGAGGTCCCCCACTAACATAGTTTTACTATTTGTTATCTCCTGTATCTCATTTAAAATTTCCTTTAAGAATTTGGATGTTATGCTATTTGATGCATATGTTTACTATAGATATTACTTCCTTGTCTGTTATCTTTTAGCATAATGTAGTTTCCCTGATTTATCTCTTTCGATCATACATCTTTTTGCTTTTGCTTTGTCTGAGATCATGATTGCTACCCCTGATTTTTTTTTTTTAGTTTAGCTGAAGCATAATAGATTCTGTTCCAGTCCATTGTTTTAAATCTTTGTGTGTCTCTCTGTTTCACGTGTGTTATTTGTAAGCAATACATTGTTGGATTGTGGTTTTTAATCTATTCTGCTATCCACTTCATTTAATGGGTGAATTTATCCCATTCACACTCACAGTTTTTGTTACTAACTGTAGGTTTCCCTCCATAATATTTCCTTTTGTTTATTTTTCTCTTTCTCATTTTATCCTGTCCCCCCTCTAAAGTTTGTTTTGCTTCTGATCACTGCCTCCCTTAATCTGCTCTTTCTTTTATCATCCTTCTCTAACTCATCCCTTTCCTCTTTTAAATGATGAAGGAACACCCAAATTGGTGACATTACAGATCCATTTAAAGTCTTGGAGCATGAATCAAACAAGTAATCAACAAGCTTTTATCAAGTGTCGGAAATGGACTGTTTTAGGTTATGGAGATACAAAGGTAAAAATGAAATGGTTACTTTGGAACTCTGTGGGCTTTCTACTTTTGAGTTCTTTGAGTCATTTCAGTACCTTTTATAGCTCATGGATGGACATCTTGGTGTCTCTCCTGGCACAGAAGTTCTCCCTCTACCTGTCTGTGCCACCATGCGTCTCTAGACTAGACCACTAGAAAATATGCATCCAGTTTTTGGAGGAAGTAATCAACTCAGCTTTGAAACTTGCACTGAGGTGGACTGTTTTAAGTGATGAGTCAAGTCATCTGACCTATTATACCTATGTCACAGGGCACCAAACTAGGTCATACTTCATATTGTATCCAGTTTACCATCTCAAACATCTTGCCATCTGCCCTGTGACTCTTCAGATACTTCTTGCCCTACTCACCACTCCCATGTATATATTATCTTCATCTATTAAAATATAAGCTCCTTTTGGGTGTTGATTGTTTTCTACTACTCTGTTTAACTCTCAATTTCAAGTTTACCTATCTACAAGCTGGGGTGGAAGTAGAACCCTAATCTTAGAATGAAGTCATGGAGCTATGGGTAAAGAGATCTTTCAGCGCTCACTTCTTCAGTCTTGAGCATGTGGGGGCAGAGAGGGAGAGTTGATTGGGTTTTCCAGGGAGTGATCTGTTTGTAAGGGGCCGTTTTGAGGATGCCGAAAGCAGGATATATCTGCTTCTCTTGTACTGCTTGATATCCTGACCTTTCAGCAAATTAAGCATGAGAGGTAGTGGGGGAGCTGCAGCTACCTACATTGCCAGAGAAGACAAATGAAGTTAAAACAGTGTCTTTAGAAATACAGTCATGTTTCTAGGCTTTACTCAGCTTTTATAGAAGATAGATTAGTAGGAAAAATATAGCCAGCATACAGACTGATTTAATAAATATTTATGTCTCTTTAAATGGTAGGGAAAAAGAGATGGTGTGGATGCTTACTTTTTCAATCAAGTAGGTTTTTCTTAGGCAGACTAATGCTATTGAAAAGGGTGTCTGACATTTAGAATAATTACTATTATTACCTGGAAAGGATCTTAGAGGTCATCTAGTTCAGGGTTTCCTGAACAGTACTCGTTCAGGTCAAATTTTTACAAGTCTGTAAAATGTTGACTGCCGAAGTTATTTACTTAAAATCTAGTCATTTATTATTGGTTGTATTTATTTATTAATGTATTAATTAAATCATTAAAGGTTATAAACATATAGGGAACTGTGGTAAGCATGTAAGCATAAAAAAGACAAAAATTGAAATTGTCCTACCCTCAAGGATCTTAGTCTTCAAAAGATACAATGTAGATAATGTAGATTGGTTATCTTGCTGCAATTTCTAATCTTTGAATAGATGGATGAATGAAGAAACATTTATTAAGCACTTGCTACATGGCAACCACTACTGGGAATACAACTATTAAAGCAATGATAGTTCCTGTCTTCAAGAAACTTACATTTTAATAGAGAGACAACAACACATAGGGGAATTGTTATCTCTCTCCCAATAGGAGAGGGACACTTTGGTCATTGTGGCGATGCCGGGGAGTAGATTGACTATCCATGGTTCCAGGAACAACGTCAGAGTTGATTTGATCATTTTTCTTGCTTCCAGAAGTGGAGGGAGTGAGATGAGTAAAAGTTACGTGTGTGGAAACAAGGCAGTTGTGAAGGAGTTGTGTAAAGAGGAGGGAATGAAGTCAAGCATGGTTAGGACTTTCCTGTTATAACATTTAGGCAGAGGTTTGGTTCTCTCCCTTAACATATGTGTATCTCATGCTAAATCCTTACCTCTTTGTGGTTGAGGCACAATTCAAGTTGCCAAAATATTTAGATAAAGAAATATATTGAAATAAGAGTTTTATAAAAAATAAAAGTATACTATAGTGTTTGTAAACAGAAAAGTAATAGGAAGGGAAGCTGGAGTAAATCCATCTTTTCTTGGAATCTCTATCAGTCTTGGAGAAAGGGTTATAGCTGGCACCAGTCTGAGACTTTCCCTCTGAGATAGCTCTACAGGACCTATGACTCCTCATTCTCCCCACCCCTTTTTTTGAGGTAGTTTTGTCCCATTATCTCTTTTTTCTTCCACTGGTTGCTCCTGTGCCACAAATTCTTTCTGGCTAGGTGCTTGGTGTCCCCACTCTTTCCTATTTTCTGGCAGACCCTCAAAATACCTTCAGAGTTCAGAATTCACTCCTTTTGTACAAACCACCAAACGATTGATAAAACTTCCTTAGCCAAGGTGAACAAAATCTTATTGACATTTCTTTTATTGATTTAAGGAGGTGTCCAAGCCCTACTCACACCAAGTGAATAATCAAGATGTATACCTAATCAGGGTTTAGTATCTTGCTACATTAAATAGGCTGGGAGATCTGACTGACTTATTCCATAGACTCCCACTCTGTATAGTGAAATAGTATTCTAAGATCACTAATTAGGGGATAGAAGCCTCATGGTAGACGTTCCTCTAGGACATGATCTTGAGTGTAGGAAGCAAGGAAATTTTGGTGGTACTTTTAGAAAATTGCCTAGGGAAGTTGTCTCAAAACTGATGGTAGGGGCACCTGGAAGGCCATAGAATGAACTCAGAGGAGTCCTATCTTGACACCAAGGAGTGTATGATCCATGAATCAGAAGGTGGGAAGATGAATTGCATCCCATTTTTTCCCATCCCATAGGCAATCATGGCTTGCCCAGGATCACACAGCTAGTCTGAGACCAGATTTGAACTAGGGAAGATGAGTCTTCCTGAGTCTAGGCCCAGGATCCCAACCATTGCACCACCTAGCTGCCCAGATCTATATACTTAGATCTATTTTTTTCTAGACTCCAGTCCCACACAATCAATTGCCTATGAGATATGTCAAACCTGATGTCCCTTAGGTATCTCAAACTTAACACGTTCAAAGCAAAACATAAACTTTTCCTTCAAATCAATTGTTCTACTGAACTTAGTTCTATTTGAGGGTGCCACTATCTTTACTTAGGCATTATCCTGGACCCCTCACTTTCCCTAACCCTCCTTAATCTAATCAGTTGCCAAATCTCGTCCTTTCTACTTCTACAACATCTCTCACATTTGCCTCCTCTCTACTCAGATAATCATTACGCCAAACCAATATATCATCACCTGGACTATTGCAATGGTGTCCTAAGTGGCGTCCCTGCCTTGAGTCTCTCACTTTTGTAATCCATCCCCCATAAAGCAACCAAAGTGATTTTCCTAAAGTTCAGATCTGACTATATTCTAACTTATTTAGTAAACTTCAGTACTTCCCTGTTGAACCTGTGAAATATTATCTCAGTTATCTTTTTAACATTTATATCTTTTGGTAATTTTATAAGTTTTCTAGGGATAGGTTAGTTTTTTGTTTCATTGATATAGGGAACATCTCATGAGAAAATCCCTCTACTGATGTAATCAGTACCTTTTTTGAAATTTAGAAGTGCTTAGAATACTCAGAGGTTCAGTGACTTGCCCAAGTTCATACAAACAATATGTGTTAGAGACTGGACTGGAACTCAGGAATCCCTGACTTTGAAGTCAGTGCAATATCCATTATATCACACTCCCATGCTACTGGATGAAAAGAAAAAAAATGAATCAGTTCATTCTTTGAAAGAGTTTACACTCTATTTAGGAAGTGATAAAACACACACATATAAGTATATGCAGAATAATTACAAGGTGAATTGGCAGGGGAGTTACTAGCGACCGAGAATACTAATGGTTATTAGCCATTCTCACAGAGGACCAAAATGACATCACTATGTTGGACTCAGATCCAGTGCCTGACTGGCTGATCAGACCAATTCAAGCTCAGAAGACTTCGCCACAGATTGGACCCAAATAGTCTACATTCCCATTTGGGGTGAACTCTCTAATTTTGTGTGCTTCATATTTCTTTTGAGTTTCTGTACTTCTGCTTTGCTCGTAGAGCACAGAGGCTAAGTGGTTCTCTGCCAATGTCTCTCATGTCTAATAATTGATTCTAAAGTTCTTCGGAGAGACTTTGAGAGTATTCTTGTAATGCTTCTTCTGACTTTCATGTGAGCACTTGCCTTGTATGAGTTCTCCATAAAATAGGCTTTTAGGCCAATGTACCTTTGGTATTTGAACCATATGGCCAGCCCTTCACAGTTGTGCTCTCTGCAGTAGAGTTTGAATACTTGGCAGTTAAGCTTGAGAAGGGACCTTATCTTACCAATGACCTTCAGATTTTTTCTAAGACCGTTCAAATGGAAGAGATTCTGTTTCCTGACATGGTGCTGGTAGATTGTCCAGGTTTCACAATGAGGTCAGCACAAAAGCTCTGCAGATCTTCATTTTAGCAGGCAGCCCAATACCTCTTCTCTCCCACACTTTCCTTTGGAGCCTCCCAAACACTGAGCTAGCTCTGGCAATGTGTTTGTCAATCTCATCCTCTATGTGTACATCCTTGGAAGATACACTGCCAAGGTATTAATAAAGACCACTTGTATGAGCTTTGAAGGAAATTAGGGATTCTAAGAGGCTGAGTGATTTTGGGGATAGCAGAATACTAACAACTGATGGATGGGTTTGGGGAGAGGGCAGCAAAAAGACCCGGTTATAGGATATGGCATTTAGACTAAGTTGAGAATTATGAGAGATTCTGACTTCAGAATTAAACAAAACCTTCCTCCTTTGCCCTGTTTCTGTCACCCTCCTCTCCTTTACTTTCTTTTTGACACCTGAAGTACTGAGAGCTCTCAGCAGAGGCTCTAGAAAGCAGAATTCTCTGCTTAATTAGAGAATTAGACATTTTTGTCTGTTAGGAGGTGAGCAGTACTTATTGTTTGGGTCAAATAACATTATTCTTGTTTTCCTCCTTGTATTAAAAACAAAACAAAACTTGAGCCTACACATGGCTTGCCAAACTGGATTTATTAGGCAACTTCTTGATGCAAAGTTTTAGAAGAATTCAACATAGGAATGGAGCAAAATGTGTTATGAAAAATAATGTATACTGAAAAAAGACAATGGCTAAATATGGATAAAGCGAGGTCATGCAAAAACCCTCTGTGAAGCAGGCGCATTCCACTTCATGATTCGGTATCCTAGGATTTATATTTATGTTCTCTCCTCCATATCTTATCAACAAAAAGGTAACTTTGTCTTGCAGTGCATGGCATGACAGTAACTACACTGGCATGAAGACCAGATATGTACATTTTACCCTTACCCAAGGGTTCTTCAGAACATTAAAGGGGTGTGGGCATTTTCCACTCTACCATTGATTTCAGCCCTTGCTGATGGTATTCTCTCAGTTTTAGAGACCCCTTGCAAACAAGGCCCATTTAACCACTTAACAGTCAAAGTAGTTTTTACAAAGAAATGTTTACTTCAAAGGTATAACAAGACTAAATATATCAGCACCACCCCCCCCAATATATGGGGCAAAGTCACCCACTACATCACCTCAGTCTCTCAAAAAGAAGGAGATCAAATTCTTAGCTTAATGCAGTTCTTATATTGCATTGTCCCATCAAGTTTCAAGTCCAAAGGGCTCTCCCACTCCCATCTCAGGTACCCTGGCTTCTCAGGGCTTCCCTACTGGGCTGTCAGCAATATCTGACCTGGAATCCTGCCTGCAAGATTACCATGACTCAAATCCAGGTATAAGGACTCCAATGCCTTCATGTAGAGACCAAAACCTCAAGCTTTATTCTCAGGGCTACAGGGTCTAAGAACTGGATGGGGAACCAGAGGATTTTATGTTTGATGTTGGAAGTAATGGGGAGCCTTTGAATTTCATTGATTAAGGAGCTGACATGGTAATATTGTCCACTTTAGGAAGATCTATTTGACAGCAAGATGAAGGATGGACTGGAGTGGGAAAAGATTTAAGGCAGGGAGACCACTAAAAAAGTGATCTCCTCAGGCAAGAGGGAATGAGGGTATTCACTGGGATGGCAGACGTTTTATTTATTTTCCTAGCTCTGGTTTCCATTTGGAATACATATTCAGCTTTCTACCTATACCAGTCTCTGAGGGAAAGGAAGAAGATAGCAATTTCTCAGATTCTCAAATTTACCTCTTCTACCCACACTCAATTAATGCCTCTGAAATAGCATGAGGTAATGTTGGGGAGGCTTGGTATTATCCCTACATAAGAAGACTTTGATTATTCTGCAAACTATGGTCATTGATTTTTGGTATGGAACAGAAATCTCTTTCCAATCAAACATTATTATCTCTATTTTTAATTGAGTAAACCTAATCCCTATTGAAATCACACCTGTGCTCTCAGCACACAGGCTCAATGATGAAAAAAATGTTCATTTTGCCCATACTTTGACGTAATAGATGGTGGCAGTTGGAGGATTAATGTAGCATAGTTCCAGGAAATTAATATATTTCTCACCAGAGCAGGTAGTTTGGAAAAGAATGGTGGTGAACGCTCCCTCCTATTACAGAGTCCTTCCCTTGTATGCTTTCACTGCACAATGAATGGATGTCATTTTGAGGAAGTTCAGAAGGGCCAGCCCCCCAAGTTGGGCAGAAAGCCTAAAGAATATCTACACATGTGGGGGTCTAGATGACATACCCAAGGACTTTGATTCATGCTAGAATGTCAGAACTGGGTGGCGCATTAGAGATAATCTAATTAACCTAATCATTTTGCAGCTGAGGAAACTGATGATAAAAGGATTGGAAGGCTGCTAGGTGGGACAGTATGTAGAGCTCTGAGCCTTGAGTCAGAAAGATCTGAGTACAAATCTAGTCTCAGACACTTACTAATTGTTTGACCCTGGGCAAGCCACTTTACCTCTGTTTGCCTCAGTTTTCTCTTTTGTAAAATGGATATAATAACAGCACCTACCCTGAATGGTTGTTGTAAGGATGAAATAAAATAATATTTGTAAAAGTGCTTAGCACAGTGCCTGGCACATAGGTACTATCTAAATGCTTATTCCCTTCTTCTCTGAAAATCACAGCATTTGAAATAGATTGAAGAAACTAGGGGTGTTTAGCTTGGAGAAGAGAAGATTTGGAGGAGAATATAATAGCTTGCTTCATTTTTCTTTATTTTCTTTTTAAAAATTTATTAATTTTTAGTTTTTGACATTCACTTCCATAAGTTTTAAATTTTCTCCCAGTCTCTCCCCAAGACAGCATACAATATGATATGGCTCTACACATACATTCCTATTAAACACATTTGCACATTAGTCATGTTGCATAGAAGAATTATAACAAAGGGAGAGAACACAAGAAAGAAAAGACAAAATAAAACAAAGAAAATAGTCTGCTTCATTCTGCATTCTGACTCCATGGTTCTTTCTCTGGATGTGGATGGCATTTACCATCATGAGTTCTTTGAAATTATTTTAGGCCCTTGCATTTCTGAGAATGAAAGATAGCCCTGAAAAGGGCTAAGTCTATCAAAAACCAGTCATTGTACATTGTGACTGTTTCTGTGAACATTCTCCTGGTTCTGCTCACTTCACTCAGCATCAGTTTATATAAGTCTTTCCAGGGTTTTCTGAAGTCTGTCTGTTCATCATTTTTTATGGCATAATAGTATTCCATTACATTCATATTCCATACATTCACATATATTCACAACTCATTCAGCCATTCCCCAATTGATGGGATCCCCTCAATTTCCCATTCCTGGCCACCACAGAAAGAGCTGCTATAAAAATTTTTTTGTACACCTGAGTCCTTTTCCCATTTTTTATGATCTCTTAAGGATATAGCCCCAGAAGTGGTATTGCTGGGTCAAAGGTCAAGTACATTTAAATTTTTTTTCTTAAAATTTGTTTATTTTTAGTTTTCAACATTTATTTCAACAAGATTTTGAGTTACAATTTTTTCTCTCCCCATCTTTCCCCTACCTCCACCCCAAAACAGCAAGCCTACAGAATACCCCTTCCCCCAATCTGTTCTCTTATATCCTCCCCCTTCACCCCCTTAACTTTCTAGTAGGACAAGATGGGTTTCTATACCCTAGTACCTGTATATCTTATTTCTCAGTTGTATGTAAAAAAACAACAAATTTTTAAACATTTGTTTTTAAAACTTTGAGTTCCAGGTATTTTTCCCTTTCTTCACTCCTCACCCACCCCCACTGGGAACATAAGCAATTCAATATAGATTATACATGTGTAGTTACCCACATCATTTCTATAGTAGTTATATTGTGAAAGACTAACTATATTTCCCTCCATCCTATCCCTCCCCCCACTTAGTCTATTTTCTCCTTTGACCCTATCCCATTTCAAAAATGTTTGCTTCTAACTAATCTCTCCTTCAATCCACCCTCTCTTCTATCCTTCCCCCTCTCATCCCCCACCCCCCTATTTTCCTGTAGAATAAGATACCCTATTGAATGTGTATGTTATTCCCTATTTAGGCCAAATTCAATGAGAATAAGGTTGTCCTATTCCCTTTCACCATCCTGCTCTTCCCCTCCATTGTAAGTTTTCTCTTGCCTCTTTTATATGTTATAATTTACCCTAATCTATCTCTCCCTTTCTCCTCCCAATAAATTCCCCTCTCACCTCTTAATTTTATTTTTTAGTTATCATTCCTTCATATTCAACTAATCCTGTGCCCTCTGTCTATATATACATGGACATACAAATGCCCACACTCACATATATATTTGGATATACACATATCCTCCTATATGTACATATGTATCTATGTATACATATATACATACACACATATATGTATATATATATACATACACACACACATATATATGTATATACACATATACATATACATATATATTACCTTCAACTATCTTCATACTGAGAAAAGTTTCCTCAGTTACAATTATCATTTTTCCATGTAGGAATGTAAATAGTTCAACTTTAATAAGTTCCTTATGATTTCTTTTTCCTGTTTACCTTCTCATGCTTCTCTTGCTTCTTGTCTGTTCAGCTCTGTTTTTTTCATCAAGAATGCTTGAAAGTCCTCTATTTCATTGAATGACCATATTTTTCCCTGTAGCATTATATTCAGTTTTGCTGGGTAGGTGATTCTTGGTTTTAATCCTGACTCCTTTAACCTCTGGAATACCATATTCCAAGCCCTTCTATCCCTTAATGTAGAAGCTACTAGGTCTTGTTTCTTCCTGACTGTTTGTAGTATTTTCTGCTTAACCTGGGAACTCTGGAATTTGTATAGAATACTCCTTGGGGTTTTCTTTTTGGGATCTTTTTCAAGAGGCAATAGGTGAATTCTTTCAATTTCTATTTTGCCTTCTGGTTCTAGAATATCAGGGCAATTTTGCTTGATAATTTCTTGCAAGATGGTATCTAGGCTCTTTTTTTTTGATCATGGCTTTCAGGTAGTCCAATAATTTTTAAATGATCTCTCCTGGATCTATTTTCCAGGTCAATGGTTTTTCTAATGAGATATTTCACATTGCTGTCTATTTTTTCATTTGTTTGGATCTGTTTTATAGTATCTTGATTTCTCATAAAGTCATTAGCTTCCAATTGTTCCAATCTAATTTTGAAGGAGTTATTCTCTTCAGTGAGTTTTTGAAATTCCTTTTCCATCTGGCAAATTCAGTTTTTTAAGGCATTTTTCTCCTCACTGGCTTTTTGAGCCTCTTTTGCCATTTGAGTTTGTCTATATTTGAAGGTGTTATTTTCTTCAATGCATTTTTTGGTCCCATTTAGTAGGCTGTTGACTTGCTTTTCATGATATTCTTGCATCATTCTTGCATCCCAATTTCTCCTCCACTTCTCTTGTTTGATTTTCAAAATCCTTCTTGAGATCCTCCATGGCCTGTAACCAATTCATATTTTTCTTGGATGCTTTTGATGTAGGAGTTCTGACTTTACTGTCTTCCTCCCACTCCATGCTTTGATCATTTTAGTCCCCCCAAAAAGGATTCTATTGTCTGTGCTTTAGTTGCTTGCTCATATTGGCAGCCAATTACTTGACTTTTGAGCTCTTTGCCACAGTAGAACTCTGCTTCCAGAATGGAGAGAGCTACGTCCCAAATTGCTGGGGTTTTTCAGCTACTGGAGCTATTAGATGGGCACCCTTTCTATACCTCACATTCTCTGGCTCACTGGTCACACACCCCAGGACCTCCACCCAAGACTGTGATCTGGATCCATGCAGGTCAAAGTAAGAACTACTACCCTCTGAATGGTTGCTTGGTCCCCCTATAATCTTCAGGCCAGGAGCTTCAGAAGTAGCCACCTGTCAGCAGCTGCAGATACAAACTCCCTCTGTTTCTCATTCTGGGGGTAGCAGCTGGACTGTGTTCTTCTGTCCTCCCCCTGGACCAACCAAGTTCCACACTGACCTTTTACTTTCTCTTTGGCATTTGTGGATTGAAAAGGCTGGAAATTGCTACAGCTGCTGGTGATTTACTCTCCTGAAATTTGCTCTAGCCACTACAGGTCAGGGCCACCCTGGGGCTAAAACCTCAGGCTCACAGCAGGGTTGGGCTTGGCTCCCAACGCACTGCAATGGACCCTTTTGGCCAGCCTTCCCGGCTTCCTTCAGTATTTGTTTCTCCCTGTCAAATTGTGGATTCTGTAGCTCTAAAATTTGCTTAGAGTCATTTTTTACATGTATTGGAGGAGGTGGAAGCTGAAGCTGCACAGAAGTCGTTTCTACTCTGCTATCTTGGCTCCACCCCCGGGCATGCACATTTTTATAGCCCTTTCAGCATTGTTCCAAATTGCTCTCCAGAATGATTAGATCAGCTCACAGCTCTACCAACAATGAATCAGTGTTCCAACTTTCCCACATCCTTTTTAGTATTTATCATTTTCTTGCTTCATTTTTCTTGATAGTCAGTCATGAGGAAGAGGAATTGAATTGTTTCTGCTTATCTCCAGAGGTCACAATTAGGAGAAATTGGTAGAAGTTTCAGAAAGGCAGATTTAAGTCTATCAGGAAAAACTTCCTAATAATTGACTGTCCTGCATTGCAATGGGCTCCTTGAAGAACTAATGAGCTTCCCCTCCCTGGAGGTCTTCATGACAAAATTACATGACAATTTTCCAGGGACAGATTGGATTCCTGATCATAAAATAATAGATTGTATTGATAAATTCTGACCTTTGAACTCTATTCTTTGAGACTTGTTCTTAGAAGGTTTTCCCCTCCCTACCCTCTCCCTGTTTCTTCTTGTGCTGTTCAATTGTCCAAAGATCATTCACTTGTCATTGTTGAAGATACTTCTACCCTTTGGTGAAGTTTTATTTTATCCCCTCTTTTTCTAAGCATTCATGCAGGCTGATCACAACTGTCAGTATATGGCCTTGTTTGTGGATTGAGTCTATTTGTTTTTGTTTTCAGTTGTTTCAGTTGTGTCCAACTCTTCATGATCCCCTTTGGGGTTTTCTTGGCAAAGATACTGGAGTGTTTGCCATTTCCTTCTCCACCTCATTTTGCATATGAGGAAACAGAGGCAAACATGTTTAAGTGACTTGTCAAGGGCAACATGATTAGTAACTGAGGCCAGATTTGACTCTAGGTCTGGTGCTCTATCCATTGTGCCCTCTAGTTGCCTGCTTAAGTCTATACGTGCATATTTATCTCCTTAACCTATGTCTCCCCAGTCCTCACAGGCAAGGATAACTCAGTTTTGCTGCCATTCCTACTGTGACCATGAATAGTTCCCAGAAGAGGCTGCTTGCTTTAAACTTAATTCAATAAATATTTCCACAAGAATTTGTTAAATACCTGTTATGTACTAGGCATTTTGGATACAAAGAGAAAGACAAAATCATCCCTGACCTCAAGAGGCTTAAAATATAATTGGAAAACAACATATGCATACATAAGTAAATTGAAAGTATTTACAAAGTAATTTCAAAGGGTGTGAATGGACCAGAGAATGCCTCAAGTAGGGGGTGGTACCAAGGCTGAATTCTGAAGGAAACTAAGGATTCTACAAGGCAGAGTTAAGAAAGTTTGCAGTCCAATTATGGGACCATGCAAAAAGCATGGAGTACATGAAGAAAAGGAATAGGAAATAACACTGAAAAGGTGAGAGTAAGATTCTGGAGGAACTTAAATGTGAGACTGAGTCGTCAAAGACTTTTAAGTAGGGGATGCTATGGTCAGGTATCTGCTTTTGAAATACTGATTTGGCAACTGAATGAAGAATGGATTTTAGTAGAGAGAGTATGGAATCAGAAAGTACAATTAGGAGGTTATTGCAATAGACCAAGAAAGAGGTGATAAGGGCCTGTAGGGCACATGAATGATATTTTGGATGTAGAATTGACAAGATCTGGCAACTAATTGAATCTGTGGGATGAGGGAAAGGGTCATGGCTTTCTTCCAGGTCATGAGCCTGGGTGTTGGAAAAGGATGGTAGTGTTGTTCACAGAAAAAAGCAATGTTTGGAGGAGAGATAGCTTTGGGAGAAGAATATAATAATTTTAACTTTGGAGATAATGAGTTTGAAATGCTTATGGACCATTCAGGTGGTGATACCTAGTGGGCAATGAGTAACGTGAGATTGGAGTTCAGTTATGATATGTATGTAAGTATGTAGTATGTAAGTATGTAAGATATGAGATCCATTTCCATAAAGTTGAAAACTGAATCCATAATAGCTAATGGTATCATATGAAATAACAAAGAAGGAAATGATAGAGAGAGAGTATAAGAGGTCTCAGGACAGAACCATTAGGAGACATTCACTTGAAGTTCTTGGAAGGGTGGGGAAATTCACTTGTAGTTCATGAGAGGATGCTAATGTTACAGTCAGGTAGGCATAGAATCAAGACAGAGCAGTGTCATGGAAACCAAAGTAGGGGAGAATATTCAAGAAGAGAGGTATGGGTCAACAATGTCAACAGATATAGAGAGATAAAATAGAATGAAGGCTGAAATTGTTTTTTAGAAATTAATTTAGCAGGTAAGAGATCAGTGGTGACCTTAGAATAGTTTCAGGGTGGCTAGGTGGCACAGTGAGTAGAGCGTCGGTCCTGGAGTCAGAAGGACCTGAGTTCAGATCTGACCTCAGACACTTAATGCATACACAAACAAAAACCTAGCTGTGTGACCTTGGGCAAGTTACTTAACCCCAATTGCCCTCCAAAAAAAAAAAGCTAAAAAAAAAAAAAGAATAGTTTCAATCTTGTGACCAAGACTCAGTCTTGCATCATAGCCTCCAAGTAACTAAGGGTTTGCCTAGACTCCTTGCCCAGTACCAAAATTCCTCTGAGACTGGGATCTCTTCTTGTTTCTATGCATAGATAGGCTCCTTAAGGACTAGATTCCTGTCCATAAACTCCAATCACAGCTAGATTCTCACTACATTGCACCATATTGCACTATCACTCATTTGCCTTCTCAGTGAAAGCAACATATTGTATGTAGTACATTGGATTTAGAACCAGAAGACTTGAGTTTAAAGCTCAGCTTTTCTATTTACTAGCTGTGGGATTCTGAGCAAGCTGTTTTACTTGTTGGAGCCTCAGTTTCCTTAGCTTTCCTGAAGGTAAATCAAGGATTTTTGAACAGATGACATCTAAGTCTCTTGCAGCTCAAGATCTTAAGAAATCTCAAAAACTTATTGCCCCCTATATCTCCTAGATGACTCTGACTCCCTTCCTAGACCTCTTGTTACTACTCATTGTAAGAAATCTTTGATACCATCTTAGCCCACCTCTTAGGACTCTCTGTAACTCTTCCAGAGAGGAAGAGGGAAAAGGAGAGGAGTAAGATGGAGACAAAAAGGGAGATGAAGCTTCTAAGGAACCGCGTCAAGTAGAGCTCCCTTCCAGAGAAGGGAAAGGGAATTTTGAAATGTAGAAGAAAATAGTGTGAATTATTGACTGCAGTTCATCTGCCCAAGAGTACACCCAGTGTCTTATGTCAGTCAGTTCGGTCAATAAGCATTTTTAAAAAGTGCTTACTATGTGCCAAGCACTATGCTAAATATTAGTATATTCCAGTGCTCTTCCCATCAGTCTAGTAGAAAAAGTGATAACTGTCTAGCCTAGGCACTCTTCTTAATTGGGGGTTCTGGGAGGAGCCATCAAATCAAAGGCAGGGACATCAGGGACTATGGGTACTTCTGAGGTGTGAGCTTCAGGGCTATGTACTTAGTCATAGCAGGAAGCTAAAAGGTACCCACCTGAAGTATAACTTCCTTCTATAACATCATCAGTGAGTGGTTAGCCAACATTTTCTTCAGTAAGGGAAATTTCAATGACTATGAAGTTTTTCCTTTTATTGAGCCAAAAAATTCTTACCTCTATATTCCTCCCACTAGTCCTAGTTTTTCCCTTTGGTACTAGCCACATAGAGTAAGACAAATCCCATTTCCACGATAACCATTTAGATATCACATATTTATAATATTTAGGGCTGGAAGGGATTTTAGAGAATATCTTGTCCAGCAGTTCTCAGAATAGGAGGCCCTAAGGACCCTTTTGGGGGTCCTTGATGTCAAAACTATTTTTATAATAATAATGATAATACATTTTAATTTTTAAAAGTAATTATAAATAGATATAATCTACACAAATAAAAAGTTCTGTCTGTGTGTTTGGGGGTCCTCAGTAATTCTTAAGAGTGTAAGGGGATCTTGAGACCAAAAAGTTTGAGAACCATTGATCTAATCCAATACCTTCATTTTACTAATGAGTAAACAGAAGATCAAGAGGATTCTATGACTTGCCTAAGGTCACATAAGCATTATATAAGTGCTTGGATATAAACCCAGGTGCTCTTACTTTAAATCTAGTCCTCTTTTTGCTCCCATATGTCAACTCTCTCTTTCTCTCTGAAAACTTAATCTCCCTTAAGTTTTCTATTCTCTGGAAAGAATATCCCTAATTCCTTTGACTACCCCTATTAGAACAGATTCAGCACCCCTTACCCTTCTGGTAGAGACTGAAAGAAGACTCTCCTAATACATAGACATAGACACCCACCCATTTGTTACTTCCACTCTTCTCAGACTAGACTCTGGGGAAAAAGTTCTAATGGGACACATCCTTATTTTAAGGATTCAAATTATATTTCCCATAGAAATATATATTATTATGTTGTTCCAAATATATTATATTACATGTAATAATGTTATATAATATTGCTGATAGAAAAGTCAGAGAGAAATGTGATGCTTCATGAGATGGAGAGTTCCCCTGTTCTAGAGACTGGATGTTTACTATTAGATACAAGTTGAAGTATATAACATCTATAGTGCCTTCCAGCTTAAAAAATCTTGATAACTAGAACCCAAGATGAATTTGATAGATATAAACATAAAGTCTTGTATGGGTTCGAAAAAATCAACTTTACAAGCAGCAGATGAAGGAAGTTTGCTTGGTCAGCAGTTAGTCTGAAAAAGATATAGGGGTTTTAGTGGACTGTATGTAAAATATCAGTCAGTAGAGAGCTATCACATCCCCAAAGCTAACAGTGAAAGACAGAGCATCCAGAAGTAGGGAAACTGTTATCCTTCTGTACTCTGCCTCTGACCCTTTCTTTTAACAAAAGGAAAACTTATTCACAACTAGAGACACCCTAAAGAGGAATAGACAGTCTCCCCCCCCACCAAGAGGACATAGGAGGAATTCATTTTAGAAAAAAAATTAACAATTTAATTTTTATATTATTTACATTTTTCAATATATCCCTCTGACTCCTACTCCTAGAGAACATTCCCATGTAATGAAGAATAAAGAAGAGGGGAAAAATAATTCAGTAAAACTAACCAACACAGTCCCCAAGTCAGACATTATAAGTAATGTTTCACATCCTCAGTCTTACACCTCTGCAAAGAAGAGAGGGAGGTACATTTTCATATTTTTTCTTTAGGGTCAAGTTTGGTCATTATAACTTCACAGCATTAATTTTAATAGCTAGCATGTATATAGCACTTACAGTGTGCCAGACACTGTGCTGAGCACTTTAGAATTATACCACAACCCTGGGAAGTAGGTGTTATTATTATTCCCATTTCATAGATGAAGAAACTGATGCAAACAGAGGTCAAGTGACTGGACCAGGGTCATATAGCTAGTGTTTGAAGCCAGAGTTGACCTCAAGGTCTTTCTGACTCCAGTCTCAGTGCTCCATCTACTGTGCCACCCAGCTGCTACATTTGGATTATTTGATTGTTATTCTTCCCATTAACATCATGATAGTCATTTGGTAGATTCTTTACCTTTTTCTGCTTGTTTTACTTTGCATGATTTCATATGAGTTTTCTCAAGCTTCTCTGTATTCATCATATTTGTTGTTCCATTACATTCGTGAACCAAAATTTGTTTATTTATTGGAATTCCTTGATTCACAGCCATCTGTTTTGTTGCCAGTTCTATGTTACTTTAAAAAGTGCTGTTTTCAATAATTTGGTATATATTGGACCTTTCTTTGTATTATTTACCTACTTGGAGGATATGCCTAAAAGCAGGATTTCTGAGTAAAAAAGTGTGGGTATCTTATTTTCTTGAGGCAGCTAGGTGGCTCAGTGGCTAGAAAGCTGAGCCTTGAGTCAGGAAGACCTCACAACTACTAGCTGTGTGACCTTGGGGAAGTCACTTAAACTCTGCTTGCCTCAGTTTTCTCAGCTGTAAAATGTAGATAATAGTAGCATCTACCTATAAAGTGAAGAGGGTCATCAGTCAGGGAGCCATAAAAATGAAGAGATCATCATAAAATGATGAGGTATAGGGTTAGGGGCACTTGAGACCCCAAAATACCAACATGCCAGGTCCTGCGGAATGAATTCAACTCAAGCCTTCTATCAGCCAAAGAAAAGCAAAGTTTATTAAAAGTTCGCCATAATGGGTAGACTTTTTTTTGTGCTTTTTGGAGGGCAGTTGGGGTTAAGTAACTTGCCCAGGGTTACACAGCTAGGTTTTTGTTTGTGTGTGCTAAGTGTTTGAGGCAGGATCCGAACTCAGGTCCTCCTGAATCCAGGGCCGGCACTCTACTCACTGTGCCACCTAGCTGCCCCCATAATGGGTAGACTCTTAAGGAGCCTCAGTATCTGTGACACTTGCATTGGATAAGCAGGCCAGAATCATCTGACACAGAGCAAGTCTGTGCTAGAAAATTCTATGGTGCTCTCATACCACATGGAGGCAAGATGGGGTTTTATATACAGAAAGGGAGGAATCTAGGGGTGGTCTAGAGAAGGAGTTTGGGGAGGGTCTTCATGAGGAGTCAATGAGGTCAGACTCCAGTAATGAGTGATTAAGGGTGGGAAGTTGATGGACAAAGGAGGGATAGAGATTTGGGCAGAGCCATAATGAAAGGCCTATGCCTCATCAAATGGGAAGATTCAAGGAGAGCTCAAGGGGGTTCCCAGAGCCTGGACCCCATCATGGAGCAGATGGTATTTTGAGAATCAAGTCAGATAATATTTATAAAGTGCTTAACATAGTGCCTAGCACATAGTAGGCACTTAATAAATGCTTGTTCCCTCCAACATGCCTTCCAGAATTGTTGAATCCATTCACTGCTGTATTACTTTAATTATCTTTCCACTAATCATTGAGATGATTCTTGTTTAGGTATGGGTAGGATTCTCTGAAAACTGAACGCTCACTATATTACATTCATAGACACTCAGGCCTTTTTTTTGCCTTCAAACATTTGCTCACACTATTCTATATGACTGAAATCTTTCCCTCTTCTTTCCTTCTGTAATGTTAATGCAATATAAGATCTTCCCCCACCATGACCATTAATAGGTCTCACTTGGAGGCCATTAAGGGAAGCTTGCTCAGGAGAGGCTTGCTTGTAGGAAGGCTTTCACACCTTTTGCTAATCTCTAATAGGCACTGAGTCAGGAGGGTTGTGATGCCCTCTGGCTCTGAGAAGTGTATATATACTCTGAGTTGGTATTTTGCTTCAGAGGCTTGCTTATGAGAAGGATCTTGTGATTCCCTAGTTGAGGTTCTGAGTGGCTGTATGTTCAGAGCTCCTCAACTGCTCTCTTGATTCAGGGATGTATGTAAATTGGTTCAGGCAGTCAGAGCCCTGTCTATTCGTCTTTATTTCTCTGCTTGTATTTTCTCTGAAGGTCAGGATGCTTACTTCTCCCCTGAACTTGTAAATGCAATTAAAAAAATTGTTGACCCCTTGAATTAGTCTTTCCTTGTAAGCAGAGCTAAGAAGCCGTGCTAGCAGCCATCTTGGGCATGCCAATGTAGTTACCACTACACCTTTTCATTGTTGAAATCTTAGCTCTTCTTCATTGTCTGACTACCCTTCACTTCCATGCACATGAAGCCTTCCCCGATTAAAAATACTATATGAGATTACACAAGATAAATGTATATAAAATACAATGTGAGATGGGGTGGGGTGACTCCCTGCCCCCCATCTCACATGGTACTTTATTTACATTTATCTTGTGTAATCTCATATAGTATTTTGAACTACTGCAAGGCCTCATTATAGTCAGGCTTCTCAAAGGCATCAGGTTAAGAGAAGCAGAGTTTAGAGGTACTCCTTAGCAGCTTGTTTACAGACAAGGAAATAGCATGTTTAATCACAACAATACTCAGAGACCACCTATCAGGGGAGTTATAGTGGGGTTGGGAATTAGTGGAGGGAATGTTTGCTCATATGATGAAATCACAGGTCTCGAAAGTAATGAAGCATGTTGTGTTATTTGTCTCATTGTATCCCTTTCCTAGACTTTAAACTCAATGAAGGCAAGGATTGTTTCATTTAACTTTATGTCCCTCCCAGTCACTAACACAGTTTTCTACACATAATGTCGATGCTTAGTAATTGGTGAAACAAACTGTCCATCCTGAATTCCCAGGAATTTCTTGGATTTAGTTTTGACAAGGCTTTTGGAAAAGTATCTCCTGCCCAATACATCCCACTTTAATTAGGACCCTGATATCCTGGAGAGGCAGTAGATGGTACTCAGAGGAAACTAGGTCCCACAAGGTAGGCCTCAGGGAGCAGCTGATGCCTTGTGTACTAGGCTTAAGGCTGCTTTTAATGAAGCCTGCTAGGTGGCATCGAGAAATGACATGTTGTTTAATCAGTCCATCTGAGAATAAGTATCAATATTCTATTCTCCAGGGGCTTTACAATTAAGACATCTATTGAAGGAACTGATTCTCTGGAGCCCCAGATGAAGCCAGGATGCTACAGATTCCAAGATTGATCCCTCTGGTGATCAAGGACTACAGAGGTGTTCATATAAAAAGGTTTTCTTTGGAAATCTTGGGTTCAAAACTCAGGAAAGAGCCACAATGTGAACATTATTAAGTTGTAAGTCACACCAAAGACTGCCGAGAGACACTGGGTAAGTTTACCCAACACTGGGTGCCTTGTTAATTCCCTGAATAAATTCCACAGTTCAGGGCTTTATCATTTATTCAGAATATGCAATCCACTTTTTAGTGCTTACCCCTGCTGGAAGAATCCATTAAATATTAATTTCTTGGTCTCTGAATATACATCATAGGAAATCAAGAATAGAATGAGAGTCCTAGAAAAGTGAAACTATAGCGTGTGAGAAATGTATTGGAGGGAGGGAATCCTCTTTTCATTTCTTCTAGGGGTGAAAAAGTAACCTTCCCTCTTCAGATCTCTGAACTATTAAAGACATCCTGCTGTTTAACAGAATTAGCATGCCTTATACATTTCCTTGCTTATCTCCTTGATCATGAACTTCCTTTTACCTTTGGAATGTTCTCTTACCTCTGGAATCTTCTTGGTTTATGACTGTTACTGTGATTGTGTGATATTTTAGTCACTGAGCCTCAGTTTCCTTATCTGTAAAAATTTACTACTACTACTGCTGCTCCTCCTCATCCTACTACTACTACTATAGTGATGACTATGAAATTACAGCTACTAAGATTTCTAATAAGGGCAGCTAGGTGGCACAGGAGACAGAGTGCTGGGCTTAGAGTCAGAAAGACTCAGCTTTCTCATTTCAAATCTGACCTTAGATACTTACTATGTGACCCTGGACAAGTCACTTAACCCTATTTGCCTCAGTTCCCTTATCTGTAAAATAGGGGAGAATAATAACACCCACCTCCCAGGATTATGAGGATAAAATGAGATAATATTTGTATTTTGCAAACTTTAAATGGCTATATGAATGCTAGCTATTATAATATGTGAAATGCAGGTGCCTGCTAATCTTAGAGGTTGAGGAATAGGAAAGGAAGACATTTGTAGTGAGGATAACCAGGAAAGATCACATGTAGAAGGTAGTAGGTGAACTGAGTCTTGAAGGAAACCAGGGATTCCAAGAGGCAGATATAGAAGAGAGAATATTCCAGGCATAAAAGTGAGCCATTACAAAGGCACAGGGATGGTAGGTGGAGCACTGTATGTTAAGAACAGCAAATAGGATGGTAAGACTAGATCCTAGAGTAAGTGGAAAAGAGGAAGATGTGGGGAGACTGGAAATATAGGAAGGGCCCAATATCTCTTAGACACAAGCAGAGTCACCATTTCTTTCATCATATCTGTCAGGTTCCTGATTATTGGTTCTAGTCATTTCTCTGCTTCATCTTGCCAGTAATTCTTGGTATTTGTTCATCTAACCCAATGCTTTTCTACAACCATGCCCTTGGCACCCCAACTTCTTTCCTCCATTTCAAAACTCCTTATTAGGTTGCAGCATTTGCACCACAACCTACCCCAGGTGCATCATTGTTCTGTTGCTTTACATTGTGCTAAGGCAGTGTGTCCTAGGCCGTTCCTGACTCAGGCTCAGGCTCTGTATTGAAATGAAATTACATGCTTGTAGACAATATAACATTTAATCAAAACATTTACTTAACAGTAGGGAAGAAAGTATTCAGCGAGCATACAGCAGGTATTTCATTGAGTGCAGTTCTCCCATCTCCACTTTTGCCAAGATGGCACTCCCAGCAAGAAGAGTATATCAAGCCTGAGGAACTTTGACTTCTGGGCTGAGCTTTTTATCTCATAATTAAGAAGAAAGCTGTGTTAATGTCTTGAGCCTTAGTGTACAGTCAGTTCCATTGTATCATTAATGAAAAACTAACCTAGCCTATCTGGCAGTCATGTTGTTCTTGACATATTGAGCATATCAATCAACTGACTTGATAGGGAAGTCTCCATTTGGAAAACTACAGATCCCTGTTGGAATTCTTATTATGTTTGAAGATTATTTGGCAATGGATCAAATCATTTAGCATGGCAGCTGTTTGAACTAGCAGAACTAGCCCGATGTTACCACAATTTAATCCTTACATTTCATTAAAGCTCTTGTGTGAATGCCACCTAGAACTGTCCATTTATCTATATCTGCTTTGTTCAAATCTAAAGTCCTACTTTACAGCTTTCACTGAGTTGTGGAAGCAATGCTGAGTTCTCACTGGTTATGCTAGTGGGATGTAAGCCTGGTCATATTTAATCACAAGAGAAGTCTTCATTTATCCAACCAACAATGAAGCATGTATCTGTTGTTCAAGTAGTCAAGCTAAGCAGAAGGAGGGTACTCACCACTGGGTGATGTTTTTTCTTGATTGCAGCAACAGACTGGATTGTGCTCTACATTTGGAGAAAGACTGCCCACCTTACATGAAATCACTTATCTTTTAAGTAATGATAATAACAATAGCTAGCATTTATATAACTCTGTAAGGTTCAAAAAGCACTTTACATATATTTATTCATTTGATCCTTATAACAATAACCCTCTGAGGTAGGTGCTAGAGTTATTCCTATTTTATTTTCTTTTTAAAATTTTTTTGTTTTTGTTTTTGAAGGGGGGAAGGCAGGGCAATTGGGGTTAAGTGACTTGCCCAAGGTCACACAGCTAGTAAGTGTTAAGTGTCTGAGGTCAGATTTGAACTCAGGTCCTCCTGACTCTAGGGCTAGTACTCTATTCACTGCACCCCTTCTCTGCCCTGGGTTATCCCTATTTTAGAGATAAAGAAACTGAGACACATAAAGTGTCTTGCCAAGGGTCATGTAGCTAGTAAGTGTCTGAGGTAGGATTTGAAGTTGGGTCTTCTGACTTCTTCTCCCACTCTGTATCCATTGTGCTTCCTAGCTGGCCATCAATACTCAAGTGTGTGTGTATGTTAATTAGGACAAATACAACTTATGCATTTGCAATTTTTATTTAGAACCCCTGTATCTGTCACAAGATAATTTGGGGATTTCCTTAACATCTTGCTCAGCTACGACTGGGAAAATGTTCTCTCGGGGTCTCTGATACCTCTTTTTCATCTGTGAGCTCTTTTTTTTTCTATCATGAATCACTGAGAAGGCCCACTGACTCTGTCTGGCTTCCTGTCTTTGCTATATTGAGATTACTGGATGAACCTGCCCTGAATAGTGTCAGTTTGAATAAAAAATATGCTGCCTCTATTAACAATCATTACAACAGATTGTGTAATTAGCCTGCTGATACTGCCAATAACAGAAGTCATTGTTCTCTTAGAAATGAGAGTTTTACGAGCATTTCTGATAGCATTTGGGAGAATCGCCTGAATAACCACACTAATAAGTATTACACTAATCTAGATTGTTAGTTGGGAGGTGGGGAGAGAAAAGGGTAATGGTGGGTTCATATTGCATAAAACAATACTATGGAGAGCCTGTCTGCTATACATCTAGTGAGGCCAAGAATGAACCTCATCACATTTCAGAGAGAGAGAGAGAGGGGAAAGAGGGAAGACTAAGGCAGAGTAGAAATCTCAGGGATCAGGGTTACCCTTCTGAACTTTAAAACATAAAGAGGAATCAGGTTCAAAACCCTGCTTTTATATCTAGGATGTCCGTGGCTTTGAGCATTTCTAAAATTAGGGGCTTAAGCTGAATTACTTTTGGAGTACTGTCTAGTCTTAAATCTATGTTGCTATCATCAAAGCTATCAGGCTAGAAAGAAAAAAAGGAAAGAAAAGGAAAAAAAAGACCAATGAAAGAGAATTAAGATGATAAAGAATATTGAATGGATACAAAAGATTCATGTTTGATAAACCTAAGGAAAATAACTTTTTGAAAAAAAATCATTATTTAATAAATGTTAGGAAAACTGGATAGCACTATAGCAGAAAATAAATTTAGATGCTGACCTCATATCAATGCTATATATTATAATAAATTCCTAAAGTTAAATCATCAAAAAAAATTATAAGGAGATTTAATCAGCTGTGGAGTAGAGGATTTTTAATGTATTGAAGAAATAGGAGAAATTAGAGGAAACAAAATACATTGATTCAGTTACATAAATATTTTAAAAATTTTTTCAACATTATATGTCCAAGATAAAAAATATATAGCCAATATAAAATAAAGTTTAAAAGATTGGGAAAATGAGGGAAATATTATAGATCAAAATTTACCTTATAAAGTACCGAAGCTGTCTATGAATACTTCAGGCAATGTTCATTTAAAATAGTCAAATTAAGCTCAGTTAAATTTAATTACATTTAAAAACATTTATTAAGCTTTTCCTAGAAATCCTTGCCATTCACAGGGACTCTGTTTTTACCTTGGACTTTGAGCTGGATCTCCTCTATCATATCACATCTCTTTGCTTTATGTCTCTCCCGGTGTCTACAATCAGTCACTCAGCAAGCATTTAGTAAGTTATTACTTCATCTCAGGCATTTTGCTAAGTGCTCGGGAAACAAAGAAAGATAAAAATAGTCTCTCCACTTTCAAAATGCATATGTTCTAATAACTAATCAAGTAAATGCAAGATATGTGCAGAATGCATGAAAACATAAAGAAGAATATTAATTTGAACTATTAGTTGAACTATTAGAAAGAATATTAGTTTGTGGTAAAAGCAGGAACTTGCTTGAGCTTGTCCCCCAATCACCTCCGATACCTGTAAAAAATGACTCTAAACAAAGTTTAGAGCTACAGAACCCACAAAATGACAGAATAAAATACATCTCCAGCTGAAGATAGCCTGGCAAGCCTAGTAGGACTGTATGTATTATGATTACCCATAATGAAAAACCCATTTAGGAGGGATATGTATGATAATGATATTATAATAAGCCTCTCTATCTCCTAAGTTCACTCTAGGTCAGTTCTTTACTATTACTGCACATGTGCCCACTTAGGGAAAGTCCCTTCTATTGTTTTTAGGTCCACATCCTTCTTGGGCATCCTGGTGGTGCTGCTATCTGATTGGCTTAGTATTGTGGTCCTGTCTAAGACTGGATGAATGTGATTGTGGTTGAGTGCATGGACACACCTGCTATTTCTGTGGGAAATAGGAGGAATGGGTCTGGGGGACAGTGGCTAGCTATTGTGGTCCTGTCTGGTCAAGATGGATAGTTAGGTATTGTGGTCCTGTTTTGGGCTAAATGGAGGATATGATTGTGTTTGAGTACTAGAACACACTTGTTCAAATATATGAATTGGATGTGAAGGCAGTGGCTAGCTAGGGTCAGTGGATATATTGAGTCTGGGGGCCTTGTGCTGTTAAAGCCAGCTTTTGCAGTTAAATCAGGATCTGCCTGCTGTCAGTGGGGCCCACAAGGATTGTATCACTTCCTTCAGCACTCAGTATCAATGCCCCATGTACATGAGGCCTTTCCTGATCCCCCCTTTCTATGTATTTTGTTTATACTTATGCCAGTACATGTTGTTTCCCTGTACAGAATGTAAGCTTCTAGAGGGCAAGGACTTCTTCATTTCTGTGTTTTGCTGCTCTCTGCACATTGCTGGCATGTCATAAACCCTTAATAAATTCTTGTTAATTGCTTGAATTGTTAGAAGTACACTTTAATGTGGCATTTTCCTCTACTGAATAATTTCTTAAAATAATCAACAAGAAGAACAAAAATAAAACACAATGGGATCTTTTGTGTGTTTTCCCTATCAGTCTGTTATCCAGTGTTCCAAGGATTTATTCAGATTAGGGTTGAGATATTGGGAATAGATGATTTAAGGAGATGTTTATTGGACAGGAAATAAATCTAGAATGATGCCAAACCATCAAGGAGACCCACAGCCAGTACATTTTAATGATGCCCTGCTGAACGTTCTAGGGACCCTGAGATGTTCCATGTGGCCTTTCTATGCAACCTACAATGTCAAGAGGAATAGCAGCAGAGGCTTTTCTCATTACTTATTAATTTGGGAGATGGGGGAAAGCCATGGCTTTCTATTAACCTGAGCTCTAAAGACATATAACCAGATGAGGTTTGTTAGCCAGGTATTGAACTCTGAGGAAGGAAGGGGAATGTCCTGGAGGTCTATAGACAACAACTACCAGGATTTTGATTGAGTTGAAAATATAGATTGTGTGGACCTCAAAGTAGGAGAGCTAATATCCTGTTTTTTGCAAGAAGCCTTTCTTAGTCATCTTTAATCAATGCCTGCCCTCTGAGACCTCCCCAAATTTATCCTGTACAAATCTTGTTTGTACATAGTTGTTTTTATTTTATCTCTCCCATTAGATTGTGAGCCCCTTGAGAGCAGAGATTTTTTCCCCTTTCTTTGTATCCCTAGATTTTAGCAGAGTACCCAGCACATAGTAGGTGTTTAATAAATACTAATTCACTGATTAAGAAGTAAAACTGAAAACATCAGCTTCCCACCCAAAGATGTGAATGTTAACTAAACAGGGCTGTCCCCAATTCGTTATAGAGCCTTTGTTCAGTGACTCAGCTGATGTACACTCCTCTGGGCGTGATACTACCTGTGCAAGCTTGGACAGTCCCCCTCTTTGGGGCCTCAATATCCTTGTTTGTAGATTTAGAAGATTGTAGTTGATTATCTTTAAGGTCCTTCTGTCTCTTGATCTAAGATCCTATTATCCCATGATGATCGAGGATGTTGGCCATATAATTTGCTGCTGTTTACTGGTATGGGACAAAATAATACTTTGGGGGGATTAAGGCTCAGTAGTATAATCTGAAGAGACAGTAATTTTTTAATTGCACAAAAATACTGTGGGGATGAAGGTAAGTCTCCCCAACTTTGTTTACTAGGGACTCCTTGGGACTTTGCCTTTTCAAGTACTAGAAAAATCTGCACAATGGGGAACCATATATACCGAGGATCAATGAGTCACAGAGGTGCTACAGGGAGAAGTGAACCCATGGCCCTTGACCTTGCCAGTACTAGAGGGATCACAGCAATAGTGAACAACAGGTACTGTGAGTCATGTGGACTATATAGGTCGAGACAGAAGCTGGACTCTATCAGAGAGGAGAGTATCCTAAGGAAAAGGAAGTGTTCTGTATTGTTGAAGGGGCTCAAGAACAAGATTTTCTTATAATTTCTGTTGATTTAAATAAAACCTGAACTATATTTAATGTCTTTGGAAGCTGAGAACTTATGGAGCTGGGGGACCTTTCAGAGAGAGCAAAATGAGACAAAAATGGACATTCCATTTCCTATAATGAGCTTAGGAGGTTTTATAAGAGACCCTCAGAAGACCATGAAGCAGTTAAAAATATCAATTCCTGGAGGGTGGTCTTTAAAGGAAATGGGACAAAAAGAAAGGGTCATATTGAAGTATTCTCATAGTTTCAGTAATTGCTATAAATGGCATTCTAATTAGCACAATAGCTCCATCTCTACAAATGTCCTTTCTCATTAACCCCTTAAAATATGCTAATAACCTCCATTCCACCTCCTTCACAATCCCTGGGGTTGGCTTGGCAATGGGTTGGCAACCAGAAACCCTGCCATAATCAGCTCCTGCGTGTCCAGAAGTGATCTGTGCTTCTGAAGATCTTTGACACATTTCACAAGCCTAGGGGAGAACAGCATGTAGCATACAACAGCTAGTCAAAGCAGGTGCCCACTCAGAGAGTGGAGGAGGGGGGCAGGAAGGAGGGGAAGTAAGGCAGTGAATATAAGAAGAAGGAGTAAAGGGGGTAGGAACAGGAGAAGGAAGAAGAAAGAAAGAGGCAAGAGACAAATTCTTCAGAATAGGGAAGAACTATTTTCAAGACCAGTCTCTTCACTTGTTACTACACAATATTCAGTGTGTAAGATGGTGTATTTACTCAAACAAGTAGGGGCATCACTTTAATTGGGCATTCGATGTTATTCAATAATAATAGCGGGCATTTATTTAGTGATTTAAGTTTTGCAAATTGCTTTACATACATTATTATCTCAGCTGAGCCTAGTAAGATCTCTTTGAGGAGGTTACTAAGGGTATTATTTTCCTGATTTTGTGGAGGAGAAAATTCTTGGGGATATTAGGTGACTTGTCCAGGTTCACAAAGCTAAGTATAAAAGGTGCACACCAACAAGTGTAATGAGAGAGAACAGGACCCTTTACTCCCATTCTCTACTCTCATTGATTCATATTCCCTAATGTGACTAGATAATTCCCACTTTTTCCAATTCCTGGGTCTTGTTCACAAATCATCTCAGTTTCAACTTGAACAAAAAGTTTAGTTAGCCTAGAAACATGATGGCAAAAACAGGAGCTCACACCAACAGGAAGTGTGGTCATCAGCCACATCCAAGCAAGCTGCTTCAATTATTCTCAATCTCTCCCACTTGAAAGTTTATAAATGCAGTCTCTCCCCCAACCCTAACCTGAGTCACTTCTGTGCAGTGGGAAGGTGGGAGCTAGGTGAAGCAGGCAAACATTTGTCTTCTAACATAAAGGAAGGAGATTTTTTTCTTCCGTCACTCACAGGAGATAACTAACAATGCCTTTTAGTATTTAGTGTTAATGAGCCTACTGGAAATTGAGCTGTCTGAAACTTCCATTAGCTACTGAGTTAGCTATACACCAAAATCTATTGGGGTATCAGGGCTCCTGGAATGTAAGCTCTTTGAGAGCAGGGACTGTCTTATTTGTATTTGTATACTTTGCACTTAGTACAATGTCTGGTTTATGGTAAACAAAGAGCAAATTCTATTGTCAAGTGGACACTGTTAAAGTAAATATTAATTAAATTTGTTAAAAATAAAACTTAATAGTGTCACCCCTTCCCTCCCTTCCCCTCCACTCTGCTCCTCTCCTCTCCTCCATTATTTGCCATTCCTAGGGTTCGGTCCTAAAAAGACAAACGAATCAGATGCAGTTTCTGCTCTCAAAGTGCTTCTGTTCTGCTGGAATCCTTAAGAATAAATGGGTCTCTATCCATGTTATTCATGGCATGTGGCTCTCAGGGCCTGGACAGTGGAATGTAGCTAAGATCAAATTGCTTTATAGTTTAAGAAATCATTAACCTTGCAGAAAGCTTGCCTTGTGCTTGCTTCTGTTAAAGATTGGCTATCAGAACTCTACTGATCTTAGAGTAGAACTATGACCAGAATGATAGAAAAGTGACTTTTACCCAGGGCACTGGAATTTAGAGGATAAAACAAATTAATATGCCTTCTCCTTCACTGTTTAGAGACCACTAGAGTAATTAATTTCCCTGCCAACCCAACTGAATTTGTCTAAAGAATTTCTTGTCATTTAGTACCATGACTTACAACATCCTTATATAAAAATCATAACATCACAGTCCTAGAAGCGCTTCTTAAGACCTGAGTTCCAATCCAGTCTCAGACACTTAACTAACTCTGTGACCCTGGAATACATAACCTCTGCCTGCTTCAGTTTCCTCACCTGTAAAGTGGAGATGACAGCACTTCCCTCGTGACTGTTGGGAGGATCAGATGATATATTTGTAAAGCACTTAGTAGTGTCTGACACAGAGTAGAATAAAATGCTTATTCCTTTCCTCCCCCCATACCCCACCAAGGAAATGGAAAAGACACAAAAAAAACCAAATAATAATTATTTATGATGATGTTGATGGTGATTACAAATGTTAAGTAATGACTTCACTCAAAGTGATTTAGAGCTGCAGACTTAATACACACTACCAGGCTTTCTATTTTTATGTTTTTGTCTTTTACTGAAGCAAAGAATATGGTATAGAACTAGAAGCTTCCTCCATGGAATGGAGAGGGGAAAGGGAAAGAAGGGTTAGAGTGAAGGGAAGAAAGGGTGAAGAATTTCCTTTAATTGTTCTGGTTCTTATCTTTTTTTGTTAGCAGCTATCTTTTCCTCCTGGGAATGCATGAATGTATTCATGAATAAATGAGTGAATGAGTGACTAATTTTACAATTAGCCCTATTGGTCCTACTTTTTCACTGAAGCTTCAGTAGTCTGGTGACTAAATCAAAGGATGTGTGTGTGTGTGTGTGTGTGTGTGTGTGTGTGTGTGTGTGCGCACGTGCGTGCGCGCACTGTGTTGGGAGAGGAAGGTTCATGATGTGTAAGAGTTCAAGAAAGTAATGACTTAGTGTTCTAAAACACAAAGAAAATGGGAGAACTCTGAGCCTCATTCTAGTTTGGCAAGACAGGGACCTTTGTTCTTATCTAGCCTTGTGCATAGGCAGACTGGGTAATCATTCAGAGGTACCTTGGCCTCCAAATATCCTTTCCCTGGATATTTAAAGAATCAACATTAATCAATCATTACTAAGGGTTAAATAAGCACTGTGCTCTCTTTAAATTAGATATCCCCCGGAGGGGTAGGAATTTAAATCCTCAACACCTTAGCATAAATTGGCTAATCTAAATTTGATGGTGGGGTAGGTGGGATAGGAATAAAAATAATGGAAAATAATACATTATGTTTTTGATAGCTTCCTAGGGTTTTAAAAGCATTTTCTTCACAAGAACCAAGTAAATATGTTAATCTCCATTTTAAGGATGAGAGAACTGAACTCTGAGAAGTTAGAATACTTCTGCATGATCATATAGCAAGTAAATATTCAAGTCAGGATCTGAATCCAGGTTTCTCTGACTCAAGTCCAATAGTTTTCCCAATATAATGTCTCTCTAGGTAAGAGATTGGAAGGGGCAGGGGATAGAAGGGTCACCAAGTTTCATGCTTCAGCTTATTAAGTGAGAAGCAAGCGTCTGACAATAAACCAGGCCATATTCCTCATTCTAAGCCAGAGAGATCTAGGGAGTGAACAGTCAAAATATAAACAGGATCAAAGACCAAGACCAGAAAGTCCAAGTGGAAAAATATTAATCTGAGGCTAAGGAATTCTAAGCCTCAGGTCAAGAACTTGGAAGTCAGAATTGCAGAAAAAAAAAATGGGAAATAACTAATTAGGGAATTAATAATGAGGATTGGCTTCACTTAGGGAACAGCTCCAGACTGCAACATTTAAGATCATAGTTGCCCTAGCAGCCTCTTCAGCCAGCTGGAGTGCCTACAGATTTGAGACTCAAACAAAGGATGGCCAAGACAACTTCAGTTTTGATCAGAGCTAGCCCACTCCTGTCCCATATCCTTGACTCACACTATAGGTATTGGGAAAGCAGGATATAGAGCAAAGGGCACTAAATTTGGGAGCAGAGAACACTGGGTTTGAATCCTAATTCTATTACTTAATATCTTAGTGGATTTTGGCAGAGATATCAAAGGTCCTTCCAGTTGATGATCTTGAAAAATGATGATATTGGGTTGGCAGAAGTTCATTCTATTGATCTGACCCCATATCTCAACTGTTGGTTATACAACTCATTCTCTCACTCAACCTACCCATGTTTCTTGTTTTCTGAGGAGGTCCAGCCAGTAGTAGGGATCTTGACCCAAGAGCAGAAAGTAGAGAAGACAATGGCAGCATCTGTTGGGAAGATGGGAGGGGATGTTAAGAGGCATAGAACAGTGATAAAATCTCTGGCTCTGTGCCTTCTATAGCAGACACACAGGCATACATAACCTAGGTCTTCTCAGTATATCCTCCAATAATAAATTCTTACCTTTATGAAACATTTTTAACTTCTCAAAGGGTTTTCACAGACGTTTTTTACTCTATTTTCACAATATCCCTTTGAGGTGCTAGGGTACATCTTATTATTCCCATTTGACAATATAGAAGCTGGAGCCAAGAGAAGTTAAATGACCTCAAGGTCATATAATGAATCAGCTATAGAGCAGAGAATAAAACTGGGATCAGTGTCTCCTACTACCAAATTATCCTCCACACAATAGTCCAGGTGATTTTCCCTAAGGGCAAGCAAGTTTGGCCTTGCAGAATCTTGATTCAGTAAATCCAAGTTGGCTCTTTATTACCTCTAGGAGCAAATATAAAGTCTTCATGGACTGGTCCCAACCTTTTTACCTACCTTCCCAGACTTAGAATGCAATCCATCCGGTCTTCTTACAATTTCTCATGCATTGAACTCCAATCTGTCTCCTTGCCTTTTCACTGCTCATTGCCCATGCCTAGAATATTCTCCTTCTTTACCTCTACTTAGATTTCCAAGTTTTCTTCAAGACTTAGCTCAACTATCATTTTCTATGTGAAACCTTTTCTGATCTTCCTCCACCTCCCAAATCCTGGTACCTTACTCCTATAATCACCTTAAATTTTTTATATCTATTTAATTAATATATACCATTATATGTACACAGTTTATTTCCCAATAAAATGTAAGCTCCTTAGGGCAGGATTTTTTCACTTTTTATTTTATATTTCCAATCCTAAAACATAGTAGGCACTTAATTAATATAGGTTGATTCATTGATAATCTCATATTCTTGTCCATGCCAAAATCATAATTGTCAAATGATACCCCATTGCTTTATAACTATGTATAATGGAAGGGTGGTTAGGAGGACAGAGAGAAAGAATACTCAGCAGTTGCCAGGATATTAAGTTTTGAAAGAGGGTAGCAGTAAGTCTTTTGATTGGGTAGAGGTACTGGTTTTCTGTTGTTAACATGGTTGGCTCTCCTTGATTTGAAATTAAATATCCCTTCCAACTATCCCTTCATTGTCTCAGATGTGGTATAGAGCTGGAAGAAAAAGGGATATTGTCTTTAACCCTCTGGAGATGTTGAAAAGCAGGTTATATAGATTCTAACAAGAAGGAAAAAATGGCATGTAACTTGACTTAGCTGAAAGTAGGTTAAAGATCTAGAGGTCTTCAGACAATTTTTTTCTGATTCTACTGGGTCAGAGCGTTAGCAGTACCTCCCTGTTTCTCATTCTCTCTTTCTCTCTTGGCTTCCTTTCTCACAGATTGAATAGTAGGAATAAGTTCTAATCTTTCTCTCTTCATCTGTACTCTACCAGATACATAGGAAATCTACCAGGGCTTAGAGAAAGTAGCAACTGTTGAACCAGTTCCATTTTCTTTGCAGGAATGCTTTTGTGTCTGTGGCTTTAGGGTTATCATTATGAAATATATGCTCTATTTAGAGGAATCATTTTCAATTAATTTGTATGCTTTTTTTTAATGATCTAGAAATTGACTGCCTCCTTTCCCCGCCTACAAGTTCGAGGATTATGTGCCTACTAGTCATCATTAAATATCTTTCCCCTGGCCAAAATTATTAGTTTATTTGTGAGGTTCTTCTAGCCAAGCATCTTAATGACCATTCTTAAAATCTCCTTTGTAAATAGCTGGAAATAGTGGGAGTTAAAGGAAGCAATGCTGACTCGGGATCCAGAGAACCTGGGTTCTTGCCTCATGCTTACTGTCTCTGTAACCTTAAGCAAGTCTCTCTATTTCCATGGTCCTCATGAGAGGTTTGGGCTAGATGACCTCTGAGGTCACTTCTAGCCCTGAATCTATGCTTCTGTGAGTAAATTATAATCCCAAATCGCTTTCTGGAGTAATGGCTTTAATAAATTTGGCAAGAATACAGGTATAAAGTTTAAAATTGAGGGCTCTTTCATAGAGTAATAGAAAGGGACCTTAAAAGCCAAGCCATCTATTCTGATCCTCTCAGTTTGTAGATAAGAAACTGAGACTCAGAAAAGTGATGTGACTTACCCAAGGTGACACAGATAAATTTGTAGCAGAGGAAGTACTGAAATTCAGCTTGTCTCACTATAAATTCAATGTTCTTTCTGCTCTGACAGTGAAACAAGGTCATTCAGTCAACTGACATTTATTAAGGACCTCTCTATGCTAAGCACTGTGCTAAGGGCTGGGGATTAAAAAACGAAAAAGGCAAGAAATAGAACCTGCTCTCAGGAAGTTCATAGTCTAATGGTGAAATGAGATTGGTCTGAACTTCTTAGCCTAATGTTCAAGACCCACTATAATTGGACTCAGCTCTTTCTCATAGAAATGGAATTTCTTGGCACTGGAAGATATGTTGAATGTCATTAAATTTTAGTATATGAACACATTAAAAATTTTTATTTTATAAATAAACTAAACACAGCCAAAGTCATAGAATGAGTTAGTTGTAAAACCAAGACTAGAATCTAGATTATCTCCTTTTTACCAATACTCTTTGTTCTATTCCATTTCTTCCCTCATCTCCAATTGCCTCCATAATATATAACTGTGTTATTTACATATATGATACCAACAGTAGTGATCAATCCAATGAGTGCCTTTATCAGTTTGCAAATAACATTATGCTTCTGACATTTTTTTCCCTAACATGTGCTTCTCTGCTTGTGAATTCTCTAGTCATCCACTCTTGCCCCTGTAGCTACACGTTTGTAGAAGAATTTGTCCCAGGATTATGGAGGAGATATTGTATTACTGCTATTCTTACTAGGTCCTTTCACTAATGCCTTTGAATTGAGCTAATTTTATCTTCCAGATACTAAAGTCAAGAACATTGATGAGGGCTTGTGAATTATAGTTTTAAAAATGAGAGCCCATAGAGTTCCTTGAACTTATGGTTAGTCATCCTTGTGGGGAACTTAACCTTTGAGTGGTGAGTTGATTAAATCAAGCCCATATTATTAAAGGACTCATCAGCACACTTCATGACCATGCAAAAGGGACTAGTCTAATAATCTATACAAGAAAAAGCAATGGAGGGGCGGCTAGGTGGTGCAGTGAGTAGAACGTCGGTCCTGGAGTCAGAAGGACCTGAGTTTGGATCCGACCTCAGACACTTAACACACACACAAACAAAAACCTAGCCGTGTGACCTTGGGCAAGTTACTTAACCCCAATTACCCTCCAAAAAGCAAAAAAAAAAAAAAAAAAGAAATGGAATAAAGAATGTTCATGGCTTATACCAGGCCATAAAAATGAATGGATAAAAATGGATATAGAATAAAGATGAGGTAGTTCATCAGCATATCTGTCTTAAAGAGTAGCTGAAGATGCCTAATGGGTTGGCAACTCAGAATTGGATAAGACAAAGAGGGCAGGTAAGATGGCATTCGGAAACTGTACCATGCTTTTAAAACAAAATTTTCTTGGTATCTTTTGTTTTTAAATTGCCTAAATTTGCCTTTATATCTCATCTTCCCTATTCCTTATCACGAAGATTTTTTTTGAAAAATGAAAAGGAGAAAGAAGAGAATAAGTTTAGCAAAACTGATCAATATATAAAAATATGACATTATATTCAGTGCCCCGCTGTGGCGTATGCCCCGCTGTGGCGTATGCCCCGCTGCTGCGAAGAAGTCGGGAGAGGGGCATCTTTTCCTGTCTGTTCTTTGTTGGCAAGCTTATTCTTTGTAATTTTGAAACAGTTGGCTATTTTTTGCCATTTTTCTGAGTGTGAGGGGAAACTTCAGGATTATGTGTATGTGCATTTCTTTTATTTGTGATTTGAAGCATTCTTAGTTTGAAGTTCTTTTTAAAGAACTATTTGTTCATATACTTCGCTTATTAAGTAGGCTTTGGGTAATCTGTCCATCTATCTATCTATCTATCAACAGGTGTCTATTATGTTATATGAAAAAGCCTTATGTGCAAAATTTGAAGAAAAGATTCTTTTCCAAGTTGATAGCTTCCCTTCTCCTAGATTGAGTTCTTAATGTGTGTGTGTATGTGTGTGTGTGTGTGTGTGTGTGTGTGTGTGTGTGTGTGTGTGTGATTAACCCATTTGTCACACTGGTAAAACCTATTGTATCCTTATAAGAATAATATTTAAAATAAATGAAATTATATATAAGATTAGAAAGGAAATGAAATATATTTAAAAATATTATTATATCCCCAATTAAGTTCATGGATCTCCTAATACCTATTTATGTACACCTTAGTGGTTCATGGCCCCCAGGTAAAGAACTCCTACTTTTATCATACTAATTTTGTGTGTGTGTGTGTGTGTGTGTGTGTGTGTGTGTGTATGTATGCAAGCACACCCATGCATGCGTGCACAAAAACTTTTCAATTTCATTTAATCAAAATTGTCCTTTGGTTATTGCCACTATCCCTTGTTTGGTTAAGAATTCATCTATTCTCTGTGCCCATGAAGTGTGTATAATCTGCTTCTCATTCTTTTTTTTTTCTTTTGGTGGTATGATCTTTAGTATTTTGAATTTATTGTAGAATATTATATTAGATGTTGGTCTAAGCCTTATCTTTGCCAGACTTGTGTGTTCCTTTCAATGATTTCAAATTGCTTCCCAACATAAAACCCTACATTTAAAAATGTATTAGATATATTTTGAATTATAAGGACGTATTAAAAATATTCTTTCAATGAAGCTATGTGGCTGAGAAATATGTAATACTACAACTTCTGAACAATCAACACTGAATAAGAGAAAGTTCAATGGAGAGATTCATGGTGGATATAAATGGGCTGCAGAGTACTACTGATTAGAAATTACATTAAAATGGTATGAAATCTATGATGTAGGAAATATATGATCAAGAGAAGAGATGGACTGATAATGTGATGAGAGCAAGGGACAGTAGAGGAACAGCCTGAATGCTTCACTGCTACCAGTGATATGAATATGAAGACCTAGGGGAAGGCTTCCAATACTTAGGATGCACTTAAGAGAAAGCAGAAGCAGCCAGGATGGGAAGGCCGGGATGGGGTATGATCTGTTCCTACATTGATGAGATCAGACCCATTGATGTTTTGAAGTATTCTTCCCAAACACCTATTGTCTGCTTTGCTTGAACAGCTCTTGTTGTCTTGCAGACATACTATGCTCTTTTTTACTCACATGCTTCTTATATTCCCTGCCCAGTGGACAACCACTTGGTGATGATCTTTCAGTGCCCTATTCTCTAATCATATCCAAACTGTCAGAAACTTGGTCCCTGGCCCTTGGGGCTGAAGATCGGATGGATGAACAGAATTTTGCCCTATATTGCTGGATTCCAGGCCTCCATACTACTTTGTGGCAATTTCCTCATAATAGTCCTACTCTCCAACAATTTTCACCACATTAGGAACTTAGACTCCACCCCTGAGTTTCTCTTCTCTGATGGGTGAGATTTGACCTTATCTTGCTGGGGTCCATGCCTCTCTACACCATACTACCCCCCCCCACCTTCCAGCTCCCCTTTTACATGTTGTCTTACCCTATTAGAATGTAAGTTCCTTGAGGGTAGGGACTGTCTTTCTTGTTAATATTTGTATTCCTAGCAATTAGCACAGTGCCTTAAGCACTGTGCTTAACATTCTCTCTCCCTGTCCCTGTCCCTGTCCCTGTCCCTCTCCTCTTCTTATCTATCATCTATTTTTTACAAACTTTACTAGTTCTCATTTAACAGATTCATAGTCAGTTACTGGGTCTATATCCATTTTTTCTCTGACATTTTTTCAGTCTGGGCACTTGCCAAAACTTGCCCTTCACTGGCATAGATTTTAAGAATCCAGGGTTGTCTTTTTACCATGATGAAGCTTCGGGGTAGGACTGCAATAGATTAGAATACTCTGTAATAACAATGGCTCACATTTCTATAGAAGCTGTCAGAATACTTTCTGCATAACATCTCTGAGAAGTAGGTAGTGCAAATATTAGAATCCTTATTTTGCAGAAAGAGACCCTTAAGCTCAGAGAGCTTGAGTGACTTGCCTAAAGTTACACAGCTAGTCTGTGTCATATTTTCACATTAAAACTAGCTCTTTTGACCTTAAATCCAAAGATGTAGGTGGGAGAGCTGGAAACCCACACAGGTCTTCCCAGTAGACCATGTAAGTACTTTATGAAATGGCTTTTTGTGGATAGATAAGCATTGGCACATTGATCAAACAGATGGCATGTTTCCTAGAACCCTGCATGAGGCCCAGCAACTTGGCTTGGTCAAAGTATGGTTGACATCTGCCTCTTCTGGCCCACAGATTTCCAAAATGTGCTCTCAGGCTGGTTTGGAGAGATGGGCCTTGGCCTGAAAGACAGTAAACTCAAACTCATCTGCTTGCCAGTATAACTGAAAGCTACATTAAATAATGAGGTGGAAAAGCCAGATCCTTTCAATCTCAAAGTATGCCTACATAAAAAGCCTGAATAGAAAAATTCCCAAAGTCATCAGCAACTTCTGATGAGTTCACAACTTTGTTTACTCTATTTAATATTTGCACTATTAATAGCTCTTTTTCTCTACGTGTTAATACCATGACTGATTTTGTAAAGCATAGAATGATTGTCTTAATCTAGTTATACAATACCTTGAGTACTGTGGGTACACAATCAGTCTTTCTTGAATACAAATAAATAGCCACCCTGATTTTTCTGGGGCCCTGGTTCTGATTAAAATGCACATTATGACTTAGAGAGGGGACCTCAGAGACCACCTAGACCAACCTCTACTTGAAAAGAATTCCCTTGATAACATACACAAATTATCAGCTTTTCCTTAAATACCTCCAATGAATAGAAGCTCATTATTTCCCAAGGCAGTCCATTTTACTTTTAGATATCATTTAAGTGGTTCAGTGGGTAGAGTCCTGGGCTTAGAGTCAGGAGGATCTGAGTTCAAATCCAGCCTCAGATACTTACTAGCTGTGTGACCCTGGGAAAGTCACTTAATCCTTTTTACTTCAGTTTCCTCATCTTTAAAATGAGCTGATAAGGAAGTGGCAAACCACTCCAGTATCTCTGCTGACCCAAAATGGGGTCACAGAGGGCTGAAACTACTCAACAACAACAATAACAATAGTCATTTCTCAGAGTTGTTGTAAGAATCAAATTTTTCCCTTCTTTCCCCTCCCCTTCCCTCTACTCCTTTCCCCTTCCTTTCCCTCTAATAGGACACTTTCTTTGTTAACCTTGACTTTCCTTTCATATTCCCTTAGGTATCTACATTTGAGCTATGTACCATTCATTTAAACACTTCACACAAAGGGGCTATTTAACTAGTTTGGCTGGTTCTTCTGCAAATAGTCACACCTGTAGCCTGCCACATCCTCCAGCAAGCCTGCTGTTTGTAACCAAACATTATATGTTTGTAACAATAACTTCACATTTCATCTTTGATTTCCTTCAAAAGTCTCCAATGATTTCCCTATATCCAATTGTGTCAGTGTTAGGTCTAGAACATCCTGTGCAGTATTTGGTTCCGTACTTCCATTGGGTGTGTTTGAAGACTAGGAACATCACAGCAAACCCCAAGGCACAGAACACGTCCAGTCTTTTGCTGTCTGTTTTGACGCCTGAGTTCATTGTTTTTGAACTGTGATCAAGCAACTGTTTTCATGTATTTCCTTGGTCCCGCCTGTGTGAACCTCTTGGTATTTACTCTGGAATCCTTTGAAAGGTGCTCCTTTGATTCTTCTGTAGCACCTTATTCATAATTTGTACTTGGCATGATACATGTTGCTTTCATGAATGAGAAAATATTCCTTTTCTTCAACAGACTGCAGAAGTGAGTGGGAAGGGGTGGGGAGGAGGTTTAAGAAAACCTGAATTTTCTCAACTTTGTACCTCAAGGGATCAGGAATGGTGTTAGGCCATTTATTTTATAAATGGGATTTGGGAAGCCTCTGGGAGCCAAAGCAACTTATTGAGCAGGGGAGTAGAATGATCGAGGCTATGTTATAGTAACATTAATTTAGAAACTGTGTGGAAAGAGAATGAGTTCCATTCCCTTCTTTTGAATTTTCAGATTGAAAATAAATTAGAAAAATTAAACCCCATGTAGGTGTAGATGACTGATAAAAGATCATATATAGTGTAAAGGGACTGTAGACATCATTTACCATAATCCTGCCATTTTACAGATGAATAAACAGAGTCCCCAATAGGTTAGGCAACTTTCCAAAAATCACAAAAGGAGTAGTCTCAGGCCTTTAAATTAATTCATAAGTCTGACACCATAGTCTGACATTATCTTTTCAGGCTGTTTATAAATTACTTCCCTTCATACACTCTTTTTTTCCCAACCAAACAGACCTACTTATTATCCTCCATATGCAGCTTTCCATATCCAGCTTTTGAACTGGCTATCCCCCATGCCAGGAATGTTCTGCCTCCTCAGCTCCATCCCTTGGAGCTTCCTTCAAGGCTCAGCCCAATGGCCACCTCCTTCCAGAAGTCCTTCTTTATTCTCTGTTTTTAGAGCTTCATGTTCCCCCAATGTTTTGTTGTGTTGTGTCCCCCTAGTAAAATGTAGGGTCCTCAAGGGCAGTGAATGCCTCTCTATAGTCTCTGGGCCCCCCAGCAACTAGTATTATATTCTTTATGGTAGCTAGATAATAAATGTTGTTGAACTGAACAGTAATAACAGAACTGGGATGCTAAAACAGGTCTCCTAACTCTAAATTAACTGGATGGTTTACAATATGGCTATTTGGGTTGAAACAGGAGATGTCTGAATCTAATTCCTAAAGCCAAAGGAATGAATTAATGGAAAAAACCCCATTTATTAAGATCTTAATTTGTGCCAGACACTGTGCTAAGTGCTGAGGATATAAATCAAGCAATATTATCCCCACTCTCAAAGAATTTATTTTCTAACCTGTACTCTGCCGCCCCCGCACCTTTCTAGCCTTCTCATACCTAACAGGTCTCCTCTCCCCACACTCTTCACTCCATTGACACTGACCTTCTTTTGTTTTTTAAAAACCTTTTTTTAAATTTTAATTTATTTATTTGCTTTTTTTTGGAGGGCAATTGGGGTTAAGTAACTTGCCCAAGGTCACAAACTAGGTTTTTGTTTGTGTGTGCATTAAGTGTCTGAGGCCAGATCCGAACTCAGGTCCTTCTGACTCCAGGGTCAATGCTTTATTGACTGTGCCACCTAGCTGCCTCTAAAACCTATTCTTTTAGGTTTAGAGGTTTCATTTAACCTATGTCTCAACCTCCTCATATGTAAGATAGGTATGCTACTATGAAACTAGAGGCAGTTTGTTATATTGTAAGAAAGACTATATAGTATATTGTTATATTATATAACTATATTGTTATATAGCAAGAAAGTTTTGGAGGCAAAAGAATCACAAAATCATAGAATCTGAGTTGACAGGGACCTTGGTGACCATCTAGTCCAGTTCATATCAGAAAGGAGTCCCCACTAGTGTGTGTCTGATGAGTGGGCATCCAATTTATGTTTGAAGAAAGGGGACCAACCACATCTGTAGGCAGCTGGCTTTGAATTCTAGTTCCACTATTTACTACCTCTCTGACCTTGGGCAAACTAATTAATTTCTTTGATTCTCAGTTTCCTCATCTGTAAAATGAGGAGGTCTAGATTAAATGATTAGTGAAGTCCCTTTCATAGTTTAACCAAATGGTTCTATTAATTATATTCTATTCAATTTTTTTTATCTAGGACTAGCACATGGCTTTGCTTATCCTAGGTGCTTAATAAATGTTTCTTGGCTTGAACTTGTAAAAAAAATACTACATTCATTTCTGTTGTTTATTCTTAGGAAGATCAAAGTTTGTTTATAAATATCTTGAATGAGGATGCAGAAGAAGAGTTATTTTGTTTAACCAAAATTTAAAAAAATAATTTTTTCTTGGACAATCATCATTTAGATAAGAACTAATATATCCAATATATCTCAGAATTTTGGCTTAGAGCTGTCAGCTAACATTCTATTTCCTCTGCATATGCTGTTTTGGGAAATCATTTTGTCTGCTCCCTTAGCCAAGTCCCTGAGAACTTTTTACTTTTCCTTTCCCTTTTTACTTTTCTTTAATCCTATATGAAAGAATATGTGGAGTATTGCTGAATTTCTTGCAGCTTTAGGGAACTTGGATCTTGATTCAGTTTGGGCCAAGGGGCTCAAATTCCCTACTTATCCAAACTGTTGAGCATGTTGACTGACAAGAGACCAGCTACACTCACCATATATTACCTATTAGCCCTTTCTGTAAGAAAGACTTTACATACTACATGAATTCCCCAAACTCTGGGCACTCATTCACCCCTGTCACTAATACTATGCCAACTAGCACTTCAATAAGAGTTATTCATTTTTAAGGAGGAATGTTTAAATTAAAATATGCAAAAGAATACAATTTTAGGAGAAATAGCCAGTATTCCTGGTAAAGACTACTATATCCTTTTCCCTAAATAAGAAGTGAGGCCATGGGGAGGCTAAGTGGCACAGTGAATAGAGCACCAGCCCTGGAGTTAGGAGGACCTGAGTTCAAGTCTGGCCTCAGACACTTAACACAAAAATAGCCATATGACCTTAGGCAAGTCACTTAACCCCAACTGTCACTTGGGAAAGTCAACTTAACCTTCCCCTCTCCAAAAAGCAAAAAAATAAAAATTAAAAAAAGAAGTGAGGCCACATGTTTTGACTAAAGGATAATACTAGTCAATAGATAAACCATAGGACTTAGAATAAAAAAGATTTGGATTTTAATGTCATCTCAGAAATTGTCTAGCTATGTTATCCCAGGCAATTTAATTAAACTTTCTGAGACTGTATACTCATCTGTAAAATGAGGATCATAATAGAACTTTGTCACAAGGTTGTGAGGAGCAAGTGAAATAATGTGTTTGCAAACCTTAGAGTATTACACAAACATGAGCCATTGTTACTACCTGTCTCAGAGGGTTGCTGTAAGAAAATATCTCTATAAATCTTAAAGTTCTATGTAGCATCACATGATCAGCAAGATGGTTAAAGAAAACCTGAGAAAGGGGAATTATATGCTAACTATAAAGGAACCAAAGCTGAATGCACAAGGTAAGACAAATACTATAAAAGGTAAAAACATCACGAAATAACATTTGAGCACTTAAATGCTTAGGGCTCCTTGTCCCAAACCAAACTATACAACGGGCATAGGAAATAATAACAACATATCAAGCTTATGCTTTCAAATCCATCCTAGGGGGGAAGGGGCAATAATTTCTGATCCCCTCCCACCCTCACCCCTGCCAATGACTCAGTGTGAAATCCTTGTATTCCATAAGGAGTAGCAGATGCTGATTCTGCCCAGTCACTCAAAAAAAGAGAATATGGAGGGCTGAGGGGTTTGGGAATGGGAGTGAGGACAGGGTGCTTAGTAGACATAGGCCCATCTTCCCAGCTAGAGAGGAAAGAACTTCCTGCTTAAGGGAGAGGGGGCTGGACACTAAACTGACACTGAGTTTATTCTGTATAGGACTCTCAGTTGGGCTCACATTTCACAACATGAAGAGACTGAGAATACCCAGCCTTGCAGTCCATACAGTAGAGGAATGGAAATGGATCAAAGAGCGAAGAGGGTAAATAGAGACAAGAAACTGGGAATCAAGGAGAGAGGCTGGAAGATCAGAAGTCCAAGGAAGAAAGCCTATGTGAAGACTTAGAGCACAAGCAGTTAAGTAATGGAAAAATGAATTAAAGTGAACATGGAGGTCAAAACATTAGGAAGAAGTTTTATATTTTAAAGAAAAATGAACCAAAATTCCCTTATGGAAAAAAGTACTGCATACTTCTTTGGAATCATGGAAGAAGAGCAAAATAATCAGAGAGAGTTCAAAAGTTAAATAGTTATTTAAAGAAGATAGGAATGAAATCAAGGCATAAACGAGAGTCTTCAATGCAGAATTTAAGCAGATAAATAGCAGATTATAAGACATGGAAAACATGAATTCATCACATAAGTGCAGATTCTGAGAGAGAAAATAATAAATTCTGGGAAAATATAAAAAAGAAGAAAAAAATTAGTATAAGACAAACAAAAGGCAGACAAAGAATGCATGATTTCTATACAAGGTGACTGATTTTGATGAGACAAATAGAAAAAATGTAAAGATCATAGATCTCCCAGCAAAACAAAAACAAAAATCAAACAAACAAACAAAAAACCCTTTACATCAAGAACACGAATCCAATGTAGTAGGAAGTAGTATAAACTCCCCACAACTTTTGAAGTCAAACAATGTACTGATCAATTTAATTTATAAATCAGTAGTACAGAAAAACCTGATATATAAAATTTGAGGCATATTAGAGTGGTTAAATTTTGCCAATTCAATAACAGACAACAAACTTTGCAAGGAAATAGAAGAGATAAATTTAACCACGAAGCAAAGCTAATACAAATATCTCAGGATAACTTGACAATCTTTTAAAATATTTTATTTTTAATTTATGGAATAAAATTATCATCTCCATAATGTAGTATAATAAAAAAGATGATTGCACATGAAACTGCAAATCTATTATATGCAACTTACCATGCCTTTAAAAATATAATACAGTTATCATGTAAATTTCTTTTTTTTCCTTTTTTCTTCTCTTCCCCCTACCCTAAATTGGAGGTGATAGTAGTAGGATTCATATTAACATATTTTGCTTAGTTGATCCCAATTCTCAGTGAAAAAAATTGGGCTTTCTACTAACAAGTGGCATTAGGAGCATATTTGCCCCCCAAAAAAGAGATGATCAAATATTTGATTTACAAACATTCCAAATGAGAGAAAGAAAAATGTAACTAATCCTCTTCTATTTATAGGATATTTAAATAAGAAAAGGAAATTAAATTGAAGAGTAAAAGAAGGATCATTATGGACCAAAAAGGACCTAAGCAATTTAAGATTTAAGGGAAATTTAAAGAATCAGGAAGAGAGGATGAAAAGCTGCCTTGATATTCCATGTACTAAATCTCATGATACTTTGAGTAAATATAATTTATTGGCACTGTGCCACTGTGAGATGTTAAATAAATGGTAACAGGAAGGTAAGAAAAATGGAGGAGCTGAAGAAACACCATCAAGAAGACCATACGTGTGGGGTGGCTAGGTGGTGCAGTAAATAGAGCCCTGGCCCTGGAGTCAAGAGGACCTGAGTTCAAATATTGCCTCAGACACTTAACACAAAACTAGCCATGTGACCTTGGGCAAGTCACTTAACCCCAATTGCCCTACCTTCCCCTTCCAAAAAGAAAAAAAAAAGAAGTCCATAGGTGATCAGAGAAAGGATGGTCATTTCTTTAGTCACTCACCTAGACTGAGTGTTGGTGAATAGGATGGAAGGAGTAGAAGGGAGGGACTGGGATTGAGGGGTTAGGGATGGATCTTACCCTGAACAAGAAAGGAAAGTGTGCCATTGGAGAATGTTTCCATGTTAGGGAGAGATGTTTATCTGTGGTGAGAGACAATGACCTTTAATGAATCTTATCTTGAGGGATTTTAAGGAAAGCACCTTCTTTGAGAAAGGGTTGTACCTCCAGGGACTCCATCTCATTGCATAATGGGAGATTTATGAGTCCACAAGGACTACTAGAGACTAGGGTATTAGGGGAACATAGTAGAGATAGAGATAGAGACCACTTGGTCTCAGAAGTGGTGGGTGATCATTGTGAGGGACAGAAGTGAGTGTCACAACTTGGGGCACACCAAGACTCCCACCACAAGAAAATGCTTCTACCTAAGATTGTTTTCTTCATGAACTAATATTTATAAGAAGGAGAGATAGGAGAAAAAGTGGAGGAGAACAGTAGTATCCACAAAAGCAGTTATATAGTAATGGAATAGAATAGAGAGTTCCAATATGATGCTCTAATTGCTACTGGTTGGTTTTGCTGAACTGCTTCGTTTTCTTTTAAAATCTTTATTAAAAGAGTAGATTCACTGGACAAGGGAGTTGGGAATCTAATGTGAGAAAAGGAAGTTCTTTTTTTACAAAGTAAGCATACTTATTTAAAAAGCACTATATAAATGTGTTTATTGTTGTTGCTTTTATTATTAGTATCTTTAGTCTCCAACCTGGTTGCCCTCCTCTGGACAATTCTTCTCAATGTCTTTCCTAAAAACTGGTGCCTAGAATAAACCACACCAGATATAGTCTGACCAAGGCAGAGGACCCTGAGACTAACATCCCTTTATTCCTGGATGCCAAGCATCTCTTAATAGAGCCCCCAAAAGCATTTAACAAAATCTCTCAAGTTGTTCCAGTGGAAAGATAGATATAGGCTAGCTGATAGGATAATTAAATGGATTCAAAGCTAGTGGAATGACTACATTCAAATAATAGCCCTTAGTAATGATAATGTACTTCTATTTTGGAAAGAAGCAATGAATAGACCACCCAAGGAATCTGTGCGTGACTCTGTATGGTGAGCATCAGGTAGAGGGTTGCCATATTGGTAAAGTATCTAAATTTCATATCATATGAAGTTCTAGATCATATGGAGGATCTAGAAAAGAGAAGACTCAGTGGGGATTAGGGGTAGATTGATAATTGTCTTCAAGTATTTCAAGAATACTCATATAGAAGACAGATTAGACTTTTTCCATTTGGGTCCAGAAGAAAGACCTAGGAGCAATTGGTGAGAGTTCAAAAGTGGTAATTTTAGGCTTAGTGTTAGAAAAACTTTCTAATAATTAGAGCTACTCAAAAGTAGAATGGGCTGCCCTGGGAGGAAGTGGCTTTCCCTTCTTTAGGGGGTCTTCAAGTGATGGTTACTTGATTAATGCTTAGTTGTTACATAAGTTATCTTCTTTTTAGGCATGGGTTGGTCACTGAGTTCCCTTTCAATACTTAATTTCAATGCTTAAATTCCATGATTCCTTGATTTTATTTTTGTAGGTTGACAATAATAACAGTTCCTATTCCCATGAGACTTAAAAGTTTACAATGGTTTTCTTTGCAACAACCTGGTGAGGCACTTAATGAAAATATTATTCTTCTTTTATTTAAAATATTATTCTTCTTTATTGATTTCATCAATATAGGAAACTTTAGAATGAGGAACTCTCAATGCAGACTTTATCACCTAGCACCTTCCATGCAATTTATAACCTTAGAGAGTTGTTTAGGGACACTGAGAAGTTAAGTGACAGAGTTACATAATCACTATGTAGCAGAAACTTGAGCCCAAGTATTCCTGATTCTGAGGCCAGTTCTTTATCAACTACATTAACACAATTTACAGGTTCAATTCAAATCAATAAATACTTATTACATATAGGGTTACTTAGTGATCATGCCTAGGCTGTGCCAATATCATACAAATGATGATAGTTCCAAAGTTAATTTATAGTTTTGTTGTTATACTAATCAACCTAATAAAGTAATGCTTTTCAGAGCTAAACAAAATAAAAACAGATTTTTATTTGGAATACTAAAGGATCTAGACCATACAGGGGAAAAAAGATAGGAATGAAGAGGGAATAGCACTTCCAGATTTCTGACTATATAATAAAGCAGTAATCATCAAAACCATGTTACTGTTTAAGAAATAGAAATGGGTACCAACAGAATAGACTATGCAAGGGAGAATCAGGAATAATGGGACTCAATAACTCAGTGTTTGATAAACATGAAAACATAAATTACTTAGGGAAGAACTCCCTATTTAATTAGAACTTCTGGGAAAACTGTAAAGTAGTCTGGCAGAAATTAGGCTGAGACCCACTCCATCTACTATATTCCACAATAAATGCAAAATTAATAATGACCTGAATATTAATAATCACATCAAAATATTTGAAAATAAGTAGATAATAGATTTTTCACAGCTATGGGTAGGAGGTAAATTCTTAAGCAAAGAAAAGAGGCAATTACAAAAGACAAAATAGATAATTTTGATTACAAGAAATTGTAAATCTGTTGCTTAAATAAAATGAATGCATCTAGCATAAGAAAGGAAGTTGTTGTTGAGTTGTTTCAGTCATGTCCAACTCTTCATGAGGCCATTTAGGGTTTTCTTGGCAAAGATAATGGAGTGGTTCACCATTTCCTTCTCTAGCTCATTTTACAGATGGGGAAACTGAGACAAACATGGTTAAGTGACTTGCCCAGTGTCACACAGCTAGTAATATCTGAGGCCAAATTTGAACTCAGGTCCAGTGCTTTTCACTGACTGCAGGACTGGCACTCTATTCACTGTACCACCAAACTGCTCCCTAAAAAAAAAGAAGTAGTCATCTACAAAAAAAATTTTTCATCAAATTTTTCAGGTGTTTGATAACCAAAATATATAGACAACTAATAGATATATGACTAAAAGTAATTTTCCAATAAATAAGTTGCCAAAGGATAGGAACAAAAAATTCAAAACAACCATATGAAAGAATGATACAAATAACCAATAAGAGAAATATAAAATACTAAGAACCCTGAAGTTTCACCTCATACCCAGAAAGATGGCAAAAAAAAAAAATAGATGAAGAAAGGGGTGGCCAGAGTCAAGATGGTGGAATAGAAGTACAAACTTGGTGAAGGTTCCTGCTTCAATCACTTCTGATACATGTAAAAAAAAATGACTCTAAGGGGTGGCTAGGTGGCGCAGTGAGTAGAGCACCGGCCCTGGAGTCAGAAGGACCTGAGTTCGGATCCTACCTCAGACACTTAAGGCACACACAAACAAACACCTAGCCGTGTGACCTTGGGCAAGTTACTTAACCCCAATTGCCCTCCAAAAAGCAAAAAAAAAAAAATGATTCTAAACAAACTTTAGGGCTACAGAACCCACAAGGAGGCAAAGAGAAACAAAGCTCCCACTGAAGGAAGCCCAGTAGGTGGACAGGAAGGATCTATTGTACCAGGCTGGGAGGTGAGCACAACCTGGCAGGAGCTGCATGGTTCCTGGCCCCAGGGGGTCCCTGACCAGCAGCAGGCCTGGAGCAGAATTCAGGAGAGAGAATCATCAGCAGTTGTGGCAGTTTCCAGACTTGTCAACCCATAATTGCCAAAAAGAAAGTAAAAGGTCAGTGTAATAACTCTGTGGTAACAGGGGTACAGAAAGGGCAGTCTGGCCCCTGTCCCCAGGGCAAGAAGTGGCAGAGGCACAGTAGCTGTGCAGCTACCACTGCCTGGCTACCTCAGGAGGTCCTGGCTTGCAGATTCCAGGGGGACCAAATGACCATTCAGAGGGTAATCACTCTTGCTTTAACCTGGTTGGATCTGGACCTTGGTCATGGGAGGTGGTCTTGAACTGTGTGACTAGTGAGCCAGAGTTTGTGGTGTCTGTTGAGAGGGCACCCAATTAAAAACCCCCAGCGATTTGGGACAAAACTCTCTCCTTTCTGGAAGCAGAGTTCTGCCGTGTCAAAGAGCTCAAAAGTCAAGTAATTGGTTGCCAATATGAGCAAGCCTAAGAAACATAATCAAACCATATATTCCCTTTTTGGAGACAAAAATGATCAAGGCATGGAGTGGGAGGAAGTCAGTGAAGTCAGAACTCCTGCATCAAAAGCATCCAAGAAAAATATGAATTGGTTACAGGTCATGGAGGAGCTCAAGAAGGATTTTAAAAATAAAGTAAGAGAAGTGGAGGAAAAATTGGGAAGAGAAATGAGAATGATGCAAGAAAATCATGAAAAGCAAGTCAACAGCCTACTAAAAGGGATCCAAAATGCACTGAAGAAAATAACACCTTCAAAAATAGACTAACTCAAATGGCAAAAGAGGCTCAAAAAGCCAATAAGGAGGAAAATGACTTTAAAAAAACTGAATTTGCCAGATGGAAAAGGAATTTCAAAATTTCACTGAAGAGAATAACTCCTTTAAAATTATATTGGAGCAATTGGAAGCTAACGACTTTATGAGAAAAGATACTATAAAGCAGATCCAAACAAATGAAAAAATAGAAGGCAATGTGAAATATCTCATTGGAAAAACCACTGACCTGGAAAATAGATCCAGGAGAAATAATTTAAAATTTATTGGACTACCAGAAAGCCATGATCAAAAAAGAGCCTAGACACCATCTTGCAAGAAATTATCAAGCAAAATTGTCTTGATATTCTAGGACCAGAGGGCAAAATAGAAATTGAAAGAATTCACCGATCACCTCTTGAAAAAGATCCCCCAATGAAAACTCCTGGGAATATTATAGCCAAATCCCAGAGTTGCCAGGTCAAGGAGAAAATATTATAAGCAGTCAGGAAGAAACAATTTGAGTACTGTGGAAACACAATCAGGATAACACAAAACCTAGCAACTTCTACCCTTAGGAATCAAAGAGCTTGGAATATGATATTCCAGAGGTCAAAGGAGCTAGGATTAAAACCAAGAATCACCTATCCAGCAGAACTGAGTGTCATGTTTCAGGGGAAAATATGGTCATTCAATGAAATAGAAGCTTTTCAAGCCTTCTTGACGAAAAAACCAGAGCTGAACAGAAAATTTGACTTTCAAATACAAGAAGCAAGAGAAGCATGAAAAGGTCAACAGGAAAAAGAAATTGTAAGGAACTTATTAAAGTTAAATTATTTATATTCCTACATGGAAAAATGGTAATTGTAACTCATTAGACTTTTCTCAGTATGAGGATATTTGAAGGGAATATATGTGTGTGTGTGTATGTATATATATATATATATATATATATATATATGTATATATATATATATATATACACATACATACATATGTATGTATAGGAGGGTATATGTATGTTTATGTATACATAGAGGGCACAGGATGAGTAGAAGATGAAGGGATGATATCTAAAAAATAAAATTAAGAGGCGATAGGGGAATTTATTGGGAGAAATTGAAAGGGATAGATTAGGGTAAATTATCTCATATAAAAGAGGCAAGAGAACACTGTTCCAATGGAGGGGAAGAGCAGGAAGGTGAAAGGGGATGGGTCAACCTTATTCTCATTGAATTTGGCTTAAGGTGGGGAATAACATACACACTCAATTGGGTATCTTACCTTACAGGAAAACAAGAGGGTAGGGGATAAGAGAGGGGATGATATAAGGGAGGGCAGATTGGGGGAGAGAGTAGTTAGAAGGAAACATTTTTGAAAAAGGATGGTGTCAAAGGAGAAAATAGAATAAGTGGGGGGCGAAATAGGATGGTGGGAAATACAGTTAGTCTTTCACAATATAACTACTATGAAAAAGATTTGGATAACTACACATGTCCAACCTATATTGAATTGCTTATCTTCCCAGTGGGGGCAGGTGAAGAGGGAAAAAGGGAAAAAATCTGGAACTCAAATTTTTAAAAACAAATGTTTTAAAAATTGTTTTTTATGTGCAACTGGGAAATAAGATACACAGGCACTGGGGTATAGAAATCCATCTTGCCCTACTAGAAAGTTAGGGGTATAATGGGGGAGGATAAAAGAGAGAACAGATTGGGGGAAGGGGTATTCAGTAGGCTTGCTATTCTAGGGTAGAGGTAGGGGAAAGACAAGGAGAAAAAGTTGTAACTCCACATTTTTTGGAAATGAATGTTGAAAACTAAAAATATATAAATAAATTTATTTTTCAAAAAAGATGAAAAAATCTTTAAAAATTCAACTTAGAAAAGACTCTGGAAAGAACAGTCACACCAATTTAATACATTGCTGGTGGAGCCATGAAATAATACAAACATTCTGGAAAGCAATTTGTAATTATACAAATAAAATAGCAAAAATATCTAGACCCCTTTACCCAGGGATTCCACTGTTGGTCATATACACCAAGGAGGTCACTGACAAAAAGAAAGCTTCATGCTTTCCAAAATAATTATAACAATACTTTTTGTAGTAGCAAAAAACTGGAAATAAATTTGGTACCTTGGATCAGAGAATAGCTAAACTTTTGGATAAAATTTACTAGAGAATGGTCCAAAAATTGTGGTGCATGAATGCAATGGAATATTATTACTGTACTACAAGAATGACAAATATGATGAATATAGAGAAACATATGTTTTAAAAGACATACATGGGGGCGGCTAGGTGGTGCAGTGAATAGAGCACTGGCCCTGGAGTCAGGAGGACCTGAGTTCAAATTTGGCCTCATATACTTAACACTTCCTAGCCATGTGACCTTGGGCAAGTCACTTAACCCCAATTACCCTGACTTCCCTTCTTCAAAAAGCAAAAACAAAAAAAGACATACATGATTTGATGCAAAGTAAAGTAAGCTAAGCCAAGGAAACAACATTATGACTACAACAACCACAATATAATCCATCAGGAATGTTGGAAAATTATGAAGAACAAGACTGGTTCCAAAGAAGAGCTGTGAGAAGACAGCTTCCCTGACTCCTTTGCTGAGGTGGGGGTTCCACAGATGTGGAGCATTGCATTTAATGTAAGAGTTTTTTTTTCTAATGCCTTGATTAGTTTCTTCTTTCTCTTTCTTAAAAATAATTCTTATTATAAGACATGGCTCTTAGAGAAAATGAAGAAGATAAATTCAGGGGAAAATCAAGGCAATGTACAAAAACAAAAGTAATCAGTAAAATCTATTTTTATTAAGTACTTTCTACAAACACTGAACTAAGTATTAGATTGTACATGGTATGGGGCATAGTAGTGGGGAGGAAAGAGACAAACAAAACATTCCTTGCCTTAGAAGCAGGTGACATTATTGTTGTTTAGTCTTTTCAGTCATGTTTGACTCTTCCCGATTGCAATTGGGGTTTTCTTGGTAAAGATACTGGAATGGCTTGCTATTTCCTTCTCCAGTTCATTTTACTGATGAGGAAACTGAAACAAATAGGGTTAAGTGACTTGCCCAGGGTCACACAACTAGCAAGTATCTGAGGCCAGATTTGAATTTAGGAAGATGAGTCTTCCTGATTCTACGCCTAGCATTCTATCCCCACCAGTAGAGGTGTATATGTATGTGTTTTTGTGTGTGTGCATGCTTGTGAAACCCCAACATTTATGCAAATAAGTATATCAAGAAAAATTGAAGGGGGAACAAGCATTAACATTTGAGAGTATGAGGGAAGGGCTTGCAGATAAAGTTGTATAGCTGAACCTTGAAAGATGAGAAAGGATCTGAGAGGAGGAAATGAGGAGGAATACATTTAGGTATGGGGGAGTTGGTCTGTGTGAGCATATGGAGATTGGAGATAAGGTAACAAGTTTGGGGAATAGTTAATAATTCACTTTGTCTAGAATCCAGAATTCATAAAGATGAATAGTTTGAATAAGGCTGTGAAAGTAAGTAGGAGACAGATTACAGAGAATTTTAAATACTGGGATCAAGAATTTGTCTTTTATCCTAGAGGAAGCCACTTGAGAGTCTTGAACAGGGAGTGACATGGTTGAACCTGTGTCTTAGGAATCCCATTTTGTTAGCTATGTGGTGGATAGTTTGGAGAGGGGGAAGCCTGGAAGGAGGGAAACCAATTAGGAGGCTATTATAAAAATCCAGAGAAGTGATAAAGATTCAAAATAGGCTTGGGGACAGTGTCAGTGAAGAGGATGGATCAACAGGTCTTGACAACTGATAGGATGTAGGTTAGGTGAGAGACAGAGTCAAGGAAAATTCTCAGGTTATGCACCAGCATGATGACAAGAAGGACTGTGCCTTTGACAGACAGGGAATTCTGAAGCTCAGATAAATTGTTACAAGTACTACCCCAGCTTCTCAAATTGAACTACTATGAGCATAACTCTCTCTCTCTCTCTCTCTCTCTCTCTCTCTCTCTCTCTCTCTCTCTCTCTCTCTCTCTCTCTTTTATAACTATATGGAGATGGATACAGAGTGAAGTGAGAAGAAGGGGGGCGGTGAACTTCACCGATGATCACAGGAATGTAACTGAAAGCGATGCTTAACTCTGATTAATTGTCATGCCAATCTGGGTCCCAGAAAACACAAGTTAAAATGTTCTTGCCTTTTCTCAGAGAAATGGGGAGGGGTGAACCACAGGTGCAGAATGTCACATGTCCTGTTATAGCCCATCACCATGTAGTTTAATTTTACTTATAATGTTCTGACACTATGAAGGGTTCATTAGGGAGAGCAAGATGTTGAGATGTGACCATGGTGCAAAAACTAAGGAATCCATAGAACTTAAAGAAATCATTTATGGCAATGTTTCTCCAACAACTTTAGAACATGAGAATGTTTTCTCTCCCTATGGATCTTTTAAGGCACTGGACAGTAGGCTGCTTGGCATGCTGAACCCTACTGAATAAACAGACAGCTTTGCTCAAGGGAGAGGGAAAGATATTTAATGAGGACAGACAAGTACATGGGCTTTTGGGGAAATTTCTTGTCCAATAAAGACATACCAATCCATCAAAAATGACTACTATAAACTGAGTATAAAATTCTTAATAGTAACTCTAAAAAGACACGACACAAAAGCATTCTTGTAAATAAGATGGAATTAGATTACCTCTTTCAGGCCCAATTAGGTCTGCCTTAACACAGGACAATGCAGACTGCTTAAGTATAGTCCAAAGCAAACAGATGATGTGAAAGGAAGAAGAGGAGGAGAGAAAAGAGAGAGACAAAGACACACACAACCCCCACACACATATACACATACACACAGAAAGAAAGGGAGAGGGAGAGGGAGAGAGACAGAGACAGAGAGAGACAGAGAGAGAGAGAGAGGAAGAGAGAGGTGTCTACTTTTCTGAGGAATAAGTCAATTTTAAATCAAAGGTCAAGGATCAAGGGGACCTTGCTAACAATAGCAAATTGCTGCTACCTCAGCTTAGTCATATGATTCATTGGGGTTTGCTTTCTGGCTTCTACTGTTCCTCTTGGAGCTGAGTTGGGGTGGGTATAATTATAACCCCTCCTCTGCCACCACCCCCATTCTAATCAGCTAGACCTTAATTTGGCATCTGTTGTAATTGTGATATTGCCAGGGATAGCTAGTTAGACTGCTTAATAATAAAGGAACCTCCTCAAGTCACACAAGTTAATAAACAATGTCAGAGCCAAAACTTGTGGTTTGTCCTTGTATCTGAATGACAAAGTTGTCAGCCTCACTCTCTCCTCCAGAGTCATCAGAGTACAGTGGCCAGACAACAGTCAAGATGGCTGGTGATGAGTGGGATGCAGTGTGCGACCTTGGCCTTCCTAAATTAAGATCTTTCTCAGACCTCAGTTTGCCTGAGGCCACGCCCATTCAATGACTAAGGACTAGGTAAGAATGGAGACAAAATAATGACTCAGTTTACCATCACAAAGATATCTTTCTTAGAGGGGACACCCTCAGAGTTTCCAGAACTTAAATCAAGAGCATTGATTTAGAACTGGAAAGGGACCTTAGAAATCTCCTAGTTCAGGGGTGGGGAGCCTGTGGCCTTGAGGCCACATATGGCCCTCTAGGTCCTCAAGTGTGGCCCTTTGACTGAATCCAAAACCGAATGCTACAGTTTCCCCACCCCTGATTTATTTCAAGCTCTCAGTACAGAGGAGAAATTGAGGCTCAAAGAGGTAATTTGCTTCAAGTCACACAGCTAGTAGAACAGCTGGGATCTGACCCAAGCCTCCTAGTTCTAAGTTTCAGGCTTTTTAAATTCTCTTTGCTTCCAAGAAAAACCCTTTTCTGTTTCAGCACACTATGCTGTCTTTTCCCAGCAGCCCCTATAATTCCATTTGGTCACCCATGAATTTGCATTTGGAATTTATTTTTATCTATAGTTTGAATCACCTCTTGGTATAATGAATTCCATTAGTTTAGTCCCTGCTGAGTAAAGTAGCACTTGGTATTTGTCCTAAAGCAACATCTTTCAGGACAAATGGAAAGGGAGTACTAGAATTCTTCCAATTATCTCATGAGATATTAATAAATTCTCAAATTAAATTGCTTTTTATTTACTTTCAAATAAACCTATGCAGAGTGATCAGATTCTATTTTGGGGGGTGTATTTGGATGTATTCTGATCAGTCAGTCAGGAGTGAGAGGAGGAAACAAAAGAGAAAAAAAGGAAGAGGAAAAGGGAGAAGGAGTTAGCAAGGGGAGGGAATAGAAAGAGCTAGAGATAGATAGCAAGAGGAGGAAAAGGAGGGGGAAAGGGAAAGAAAAGACAGTGGGCTAACCAGTTATAGAATCAGACAATATTAGAACTTGTCTAGGAGGCAGGAGACCTGTATTTTATATCTTACTACCTATATGATGAGGGACATTTTTTTCTGTCTAGGTCTGTTTTCTCAACTGTAAAATAAATAAACCACCCTAGATTCTCTGGCCAGGATATTAGGGGGGTCATTTGTTGGCGGGGGGGAGGGCAGGAGAGGAAGGGGAAGAGAAATTCTGTCTTGTCAAAGCTTCTAACTGAGGAGACCTGGGAAAATCTTTGCAAGGTAAACCCTTGTTTGCCTTTCCTCTCCCCTGGTTCTCCAAAAATATAATGAAACTGACTTTCTATTTGCTGTGCATGCACTGTTATTAATGAAAGTTTATTGGATTAAGAGGAGAAACAAATGGACAGAAACTCTTGAATTGGTCACCATCAGTCCTATAGATCCCTTAACTCTGTGCAGTTTCTGATTGCAAATATTAGGTCTCCTCTGCCTGGGAAATCCACAAAGCCTTTGTTCATTATGTCCCCGTTCTTTCGCTGAGTTTTTGACTCATTGGAAGTAAAAAAACGGTCAGGGTAGCTTAGTGGGGGCAGTTCTGTGGGGCAGCGCCACTTTTGACATTGCCCTCTGCTGCCCCCAGCTGGTCAACTCTTGTCATTGCTCTTCTCTTAAGATCAGTTTAGCAAGGCAAGCGCTCTCTATTGGTTGCCCCACTCTGCCAGCAAGGTAAAGGAAAGAAATCTTGAGTACTCTCGTTGCCTAATAGGAATTATAGCTCTCCCTGATGTATGTAGCAATTCTAGAGACACAGTCCCAGATCCAGAGGTATCTTCTTCCTGAAGCTGTGGCATGCATACATATTACCATTGCTTCTGCCAGTTTCTTGGCACACAGACACTTAACCTTGAGCTGAGTAAGCTACTGGGATGTAACTTCGAGAGGGAATAAACAGTAACCAAAACCCTTTGGACCTTCTTCCCCCAGCTCCCTCTGAAAACCAAAATGGAGATATGCATGAAGGGGACCCCAATACTAGTTATCACAATAGCTAGCTTTTAAAGTTCTGCAAAGAACCTTATAACATATACCTATGTTATCTCATTCAATACTCACAACAATCCTTGAAAAGAGGTACTGTTATTATCCTTATTTTACAGATGAGGAAACTGAGACTGAGGAGAGGTTAAGTGACTTCTCTTCTCAGTTGGTAAGTGTCTGAGATGGGATTTCAATGAAGGTTTTCCTGTCTCCAAACCCAGTTCCTCATCTGTAAAGTGAGCTGGAGTAGGAAATAGCAAACCACTCCAGTATCTGCTAAGAAAACCTCAAATGGGATCGTGAAGCATTAAATGCAACTGAAAAACAACAATTAATATGTATCTCTGTGTGCATATATGTATATATATATATATATATATATATATATATATATTCTTTTTTTTTTTTTTTTTTGGAAGGCAATTGGGGTTAAGTAACTTGCCCAAGGTTACACGGCTAGGTTTTTTTTTGGTCGTGTGTGTTAAGTGGCTGAGGCCGGAACTGAACTCAGGTCCTTCTGGCTCCAGGGCCGGCACTCTACTCACCGCGCCACCTAGCCGCCCCTTATATATATATATATATATATTCTTTTAAGTTCAAAAACCCTAAGTCAAGAATTTCAGACCCAGTCCAACCCTCTCATTTTACAAATGAGGAAACTGAGACCTGAAGAAAAATAATGACTTGCCCAGGGTCATACAGATAGTAAGCGACTGAGTTGATATTACATCCGAGTCTTCTGATTCTAAAGTCAATGTTTCTTCTTTCTTTTTTTAAATATATATTTAAAAATTATGAAGTTAATCATCAACAAGCACAAACACTTCAGTGTACAACAAAGAACAATAAAGTGGGATTGTACATATAACAGAACATTAGTTATGTAGGTTGAGGTTTTTTAAGGGTATATTCCATTTAACATGGCAGTAACAAAGTCACTTTCTTTATGTTCCTTTTTCTCTTCCTTTTTTTTCCAGTGTATTTTTTTGACATCTTATTGATGTTCTTTCCTTTCTCATTCTGAATCTCTATCACTCTTCATTAACTGATTCTACCAGGACTCCTCAGAAGCTTTTCCTCATAACAAATATAGTCAAGCAAAACAGATGAATGCATTGATCATATCTAAAAATGAGTCTCCTTCTGATCCTCTGTCTCTGAGCCAAGAGGAAGGCAGCATGATCATCAATCTTTTAAAGTCATGCTTGGTCACTGTATTCATAGGACCTTTAGTCTAGAGCTAGAAAGAACCTTCTAGGCCATCTGGTCCACCTCCCTCATTTTACAGATGAGGAAACAGAGGCCTAATAAGGTAAAGTGAATTCCTCAGACACATGGTAAATTACAGGTGCCTTCTAAAGTTTTTCATGGTTGTTTACATTATTGTGATCATCTTAAAAACTGTTCTCTTGGTTTTGCTCAATTCCCTCAGTTCTTACAAGTTTCCCCAAGATTCTCTAACTTTGTAACATGTAATATTTATTACAGTGCAATAATATTCCATTGTATTCACATATAACACTTTGCTGAGTCATTCTTCAATTGATGGATATCTCTTGTGTTTCCATTTCTTTGCTATAACAAAAAGTGTGGCTATAAATATTTTCAGTGTATTTCCATTCTACCATATTGTTTCTTTACCCGACTCACCCAAGGCTATCAATCATCTCTGTTAGTTCTTGGTCCCCTATAGCCTAATTCTGCTCAAATACCTCACAGTGGGAGTGGAAGACAAGCTTAGCTAAATTCAGAAAAGCTGATCTTTAAGTTAGAATCAAAGGGATGGATTTTTTTTTTTTTTGGCCATAGCAACTGTAGAAGATAGTAAGGGAGGTTACACACACACACACACACACACACACACACACACACACACACACACACACACACACTGGAATAAAGTTAGTTGCTTATCCCAAGTGGAGCTTATGGTTTTATTATGCATATATTTTCAGGTTCATGCCATTCTCCGAAATCATCTCAAGGGAACAAGAAGGAGATTAGGAAGATCCCAAAGGCAGTTCCATTGGTTATACAGCTTTAATTTGGTTGGTTTGTTCTTCGGTATTCTAAGATGAATTCTTCCTTAATGCCTTCTATTTATTTACCAGGTCCAATCAAGAAAAAAGATGCTTTCTGATTCTTGCCTCTAGTAGGGAGGTACCTGGTCCTGGTGCTAAATTCTGAGATGACTGATCTCTGGAGATATAATAACTCCTATTTTTAAACTGTGTCAGTAGGGATCAACTGCCTTGTTCCAGAGACATGAAAGCCTGAGGACGATAAAAGGATTGAGTCATCGTGGACTCCCTCAGGACTGCAGGGTTTTGGTTTAGAAATGGCTACAGCCTATAATTTGTTAATTGATTTATATAAACTTGTATCTGTATGGTTTATCTTCATAAATAATTCATGTTATGGGCTAGTCAGTTTCATTTGCATATACACTCTGTAGTTAGTCCCCTGTAGTCCTGAAGAACAAAGTATAACTCAAAGATACAGGCAGAAATGCAGGGCAGACACAAAAATATGGTACAGTCCAGTATAGAAAGTACTTCTTGAAACCTAAATTGTATATCATGCTGTAATTTGTGGGTGTGGCAGGAGAGATAGCAGGTAGGCAGGGGAGGAGTAGGAGAGAAGACTACCAATATCAAATAAACAACAATGGTGTTGAAAAGTAATTGGTAATTATTCCTGGGCTCAAACCTCATTTGCCTGCTAAATATTGCCCAGGGGATGTGAGTATATGACTGATCCAGATTTGGAAGCGATCAAGAAAGCCAGAGGCCAGGCTCATTTTTAATCCCAGCCCTACTATTTTTACCCACAGGGGACTAATTATAAATTGGCAATTGTACCATGGTGGGATTATGACCTGTTGCTCACAGCTCCCAGGTTGATTTTTCAGAGGAATCAAGACAATTCTTCTTCCTTCCTCATATCCTTTTCTCTTCATTTCCTCTGCCACCTATTTTGTGAAATGTTAAATTTCCTTGTTCCCCAAAAGACAAATATCTGAAATAAAACTTCATGGTAACCTGAATATTTTGCCAGCTTGAAGGGGTTTGGTGTTTCTATTCTCTACTAAAAGTCTGCCCAATAATGTATCCTGATGTGATTGATATTCAGATCACCCTGAACTCTAGGCCAGAGGTTCTTAACAGTTTTTGTGTCATAGACTCCTCTGGCATTCTTAGTGAAGCCTATGGACATCTTCACAGAATACTGTTTTTAGATGTATAAGATAAACTACATGGGCTTACAAAGGAAACTAATCATATTGAAATATAGTTATAACTATACATATATGTATGCATGTATATGTACTTATATACATAACACATATATATGTATATATCTATTTCTACATATTAAGACAGATCTAGATATACATATAGATCTTGACAAATTCACCTACTCTAGGTTCAGAACCTTTGCTCTGAATGGTCTTCCAACACAGACTCTGACTGATCTTACAAACATAGCAAGTCAACAGGCATTTATTAAATGCCTACCATGTGACAGACACTGTGCTATGAATTATGTCCCTAATCTCGAGGCAAAAGCAGCTAGGAGGCACAGTGGATAGGGAACTAGGACTAGAGTCAGGAAGGCCTGAGTGTAAATTGGGCTTCAGATACTTACTAGCTGTGGGACTCTGGGCAAATCACTCCTTCCCTGTTTACCTTAGTTTCCTCATCTATAAAATAGGAATAATAATAATAGCATCTGGGGCGGCTAGGTGGCGCAGTGAGTAAGAGCGCTGGCCTCCGAGTTGGGATGACCCGAGATTGAATCCGGCCTCAGAAAATGAGCACCCACACACAAATAATGACTAGCCGTGTAACCTTGAGCAAGTTACTTAACCCCAATTGCTCAAAAAAAAAAAAGAAAAAAAATAATAATAATAGCATCTACCTCCCAGGGTTGTGAGGATTGAATGAAATTATAATAGTAAGTTACTTAACACAGTGCTTGGCACATAGTAAACATCATGTAAATGACAGTTATTATTATTATTATTATTATTACTATTGATAAAAATAGAATCAAAAGGTTACATTGAACTTTTCCTGAAGTTCATAAGATCATAGGATCACAGATAAGAACTGGAAAGGGGATCTAAAGGTCAGCTGATTCCTCACTTTACAGATGAAAAAATGAAGGACACAGAGAAGTGGAAGTGATATGTTCATGGTCACACAGCGACTATGTTGCAGAGTCAAGATTTGAACACAGGTCCTCTGAATCTAGAGTCAGCAGTCTTTCCAATGTAGTAATTGCCTCCTCAAGGAAAGTGAAACACTTTGATACTTGGACTGTTCATTATGTCATTTGTGTGTGAGGTATTCCCTCAACTGAAGCTGATGACTTCTCCCTAAGCCTTAGCAGATGGTTTAATGAATTTTGGGGGCCACAAGTTCTCATCACCAGGCGGCCAACCTGCTGATTGGATTCTCCAAACTTAGGCTGGCCCTCTAGAAACAGACACACACTGTGTATGTCCATTGCTTGGGGAAGGACTAAACAAATTGCTGCACATAAATATAATGGAATTATTGTGCTGTAAGAAATGTTAAATGTGACCCTGGACCCGTGTTCAAGGTCTTTCCAACTTACAGAACTTTCTAGAGCTTACATTCCACCGGCATTGACTTAGAGAACCCAGGGTCAGTTGCACAACACAATTAGGCATTGCTCAAACAGCAAGCACGTATTAGACATTTATAATGTGACTTTAAGTCCTAGGTACTGGAGGAACAAAGCTGAGAATGAGACAGAGTCTCTGCCCTGAAGAAGCTTACTTTCTATAGTGGAGATAACATGTACACACACATTTACATATGTGAAACACTTAAAATGCAACTTTTTTTAGGGGGTAAGTACTAGTAGCTTTAGCGATCCAGAACAGCCTCATGTAGGAGGTGATATTAGACTGACCTCTGAAAGAAAACTGGAGAAAGTCAGTGTATGATGAAAGGTCCATCCCCTCCCTATCCAAAATAAGCAAAATGCGTTTTATATAGGTTACCCCTGAGGCACTCAGGCAATACCTAATTTATTGTCTTTAGTTGGGATAGGGAACACTCCTACCTTGATCTGCTTCATACGCCAGTGTTTCCTCCTATCTCCAAATGCCTGGGCTGAACTGTCCCCTGCTCTCTTCATTCTAAAGTAGTAAGACTTGGAACTATAAGGAACTTCAGGAACCCTCTATTCCAGCCCCTTTGTTTTATGGGTAAGGAAAGGGAGGCCTGAGTGGTGAGGTGACTTGTCTAAGGTTATGCAGGTTATAAATAGAATTCAGAAGAATCTCCAGTTTTGCTCCTCTTTTCACTATTCTACATGGCCTCTTGAACGTTGTAGCACTGCTAAAATCCCATATTGCTTACTGATTGCAGTAGTATTCCTTCTGTCTCTCTATCTCTCTCTTTCTATGTTTCTCTCTTTACCTTTCTCACTGAATTTTTCTGTCTCTCTGTGTCTCCATCTCTATCTCTATCTGTCTGTCTCTCCCCACCTCCTTTTCTGTTTTAATTCTACTCATGCATCTTACTGGGACTTTTATTTGGCCTTTGGAATCAGGAACTCAGACATGCTCAAGACAGGCACCCATAACCTAAAGGTCATTGTTGGGAATGCCAGGCTAATGACAATTCCTTCAGCTGTCTGTCTTCCACACTAGGGACCTGTCTCATCACCTAATTAGATTAACTGTTTCAGAAATTAATTAGTTGTACAAATAGAGGCTGTACTTGGGAGCTAATGAACCAGTGAGCTCTAGACCATCAACAAGGGAGGATATCAGCAGCCCTTGCTGCTCTCAATTGGCTTTGTGGTCCTTATATGTTGGGGTGGCTGGTGCCAGAGGAAAACTACAGTCTTTCCTTTTGTGATCTCTAAGGCACTTTGTGACAAGTATGCCTGGGCTACAATTTGTAAGCAGGGAAAGTAAATGTAGGGGAAAAGATTAATTGAAGCTCACCTTTCACATCAAAGAAGCTTAATGAATGGAATAAAAGGATTTTGAAGAGGAATAAATCTTCATTTTGTGACTGGGAAATCAGACTCTAGAATGTTACAGGCAGAAAAGATTTTATAATATATAGATGTGGAAGAAGCCTTATAATATAGACTATTAGAGCTTGAAGAAATTTTCTATCATTAAACACAGAATGCTGGAACTGGGGAGATTTCTTTTTCTTCTAAATCTATTTCTAGTCCAACTTTCTTTCAGACAAGGTAAAACTGATGTACAGACTGTTAAAGTGATTTGTTCAAGGGCACATATCTAATTAACGGGAGAGCTGGGACTAGCACTCTGGTCTCTTGAGTCAATTCAAAGCAAGTTTCATGTATTTATTATAGTTAAATTTCTTTCTACTGCAGACTTAATCATTAATAAATATTTCAATTTACAAAGGAAAGCAAGAAAGAGAATGTGCTGTTCAGTCTGACTCTTCATGGCCCTATGGACCATAACATGTCAATACTGCCCATGGAGTTTTCATGGCAGAGATACTGGAGAGCTTTGCCATTTCTTTCTCCAAAAGATTAAGGCAAACATAGGTTAAGTGGTTTTCCCAGGGTCACACAGCTATTAAGTGTCTGAGACCAAATTTGAATTCAGGTCTTCCTGACTCCAAGACCTGCAGTCTCTCCACTAAGACATCTGGTTGCCTTTGTAAATGTTTGTGTGTATGTCTGTGTGTGTACATACACACAGACACAAACACATACACAAATACATACATATATAATTTAACAAGGTAGGAACAAGGTTGTTTTCTTTGTGTCCCCTTCTATACTTTTTTGGCTTTCTTCTGTGCTTTTTAAAAATTGTTTTAGCAGTGCTTAAAAGATCATCACTAACCACTACCCATCCCATCCAAATATAAATCCTCCCTTGAAGCAAATGTACATACATATGTGTGTGTGTATATATATATATATATATGTGTGTGTGTGTGTGTGTGTGTGTGTGTGTATACATATATGTGTATATATATACATACATGTACATAGCATATAATTCATATTTGTTTTAATCAACATGTTGGCCTTGCTTGAAAATGCATATCTCATTTTTCATCTCTAGCCCATTGTTGTTATAAGAGCCAATGACTAGGGGTAGCCCTGTGCAGTAAAAAGGAAGTGGTGTGGGGGGGAGCACCTTGGAAGTGCTGTTTCTACTCTGCCATCTTGGTTCCGCCCCTGTGCAGTAAAAAGGAAAGTGCACTGGGAGTTAGAAAATATCGGCTCTAATCTTAATTTTCCTAATTTAGTACTCTGTCCTGGGAAAGTCATTTCTTTCTTCTGAGGCTGTTTCCTCATCTCTGACATGAAGAAGTAGGAGGAGACCGTTTCTCAGGACCCTTCTGTCTCTGTCTTGTGCTTCCCACGATCTCCTTAGTGGCCTCGCATGCCCATTATACCAGTCCTCATTCACCTTACTATTCACTTCTGCTTCCTAGGTGACGAATGAGGATTGGAGGAAATCAGATGACCAAGCTAAACTGGTTCACCACAACTTCATTCTATCCAACAACACCTGGGACCTCACTCTTGCTTAGTAATTTCTTATTATTTTTCTCCTCACAGTAAATATTCCAACCCTTTTCTGTGGTTGTCAGGTCTCCTAATCTCATGACTGATTTCTTCAGTCACACTAGATAACCTTTCCTCCTACCTTACTGAAAGGATAGAGACCTTCTCATGTTAACTCCTCCACCATTCCTTTATTTAAATACCTTTGATGGGGCGGCTAGGTGGCACAGTGAGTAGAGCGCTGGCCCTGGAGTCAGAAGGACCTGAGTTCGTATCCAGCCTCAGACACTTAACACACACAAACAAAAAGAAAACCTAGCCATGCGACCTTGGGCAAGTTACTTAACCCCAATTGCCCTCCAAAAAAAAAAAAAAAAGAAGTGCTTTAATATTTGGGGAGGCTAGGTGGCGCAGTGAGTAAGAGTGCCGGCCTTGGAGTTGGAATGACCCGAGATCGAATCCGGCCTCAGAAAATGAGCACCCACACATAAATAATGACTAGCCGTGTAACCTTGAGCAAGTTACTTAACCCCAATTGCTTTTTAAAAATAAATAAATAAATAAATAAATACCTTTGATCTTAAACCAGTTCTCCCTTCCTACCTTCTCTCTGAGATATCGTCTTCCTCCTGTCTAGAGCTAAGCACTCCATTTGTGTTTTCCTGCCTTTCTACCTCTTACTCATTCTCTCAATTATCTTCTCATGAATCTTACATTTCTTCCCCTTTGTCTTCAAATGTGTCCTGGATTGTTTCACCTTAAAGATACTTTCACTCAATCCTGCTGTCCCTTCTAGCTACTGCCATAGTCATATCCTTCCTTTCCCTGATATTTTTGTCTTGTTTCTTTCCCCACTATGTTTCTCAAACAATCTAAACTTTCCACTTCCACTTGGAATCAGACTGTCAGTTTTTGCAGGGATCTCAGAGGTCAGAGAGTCAAATCTCTAATTGTAAAATCCCTACCAAGTGGTCATCTGCTCCTACTTTGAAAACCTTCAGTGATGGATGGAGAAGTTGGTACCAAGGAAGTCTATTCCATTTTTGGTTCAGAAGTTTTCCCTACACCAACCTTTCCTACAATTTTCCCTTCTTGCACTACTTTTATGATTATAGGATTTAGAGCTAAGAGGAACTTTTTGGATCATGTTATCCAACTCCCTCATTTTACAGGTTGGTGGAAACAGACCCAGAAAAATTAAGTAACCACTGACTGGGGCCATGCAGGATATGAGCCTGGAGACAGGGTCTGAACCCTGATATTCTGAATCAAATTTGGTGCTCTTTCTACTGTAGTACTACTCATTATACTCATAATATCATATTCTTTCCTCTGGAATCAAGGAGGAAAAGATGAATCACTATTCCACATGACAGAACCACAAATATTTGATGACATATGCTTACTTCTTAACTTCTGGAAATCTGACTTTTACCCCTCTACTCTCCTGAAATTTCATTCTAAAAGGTCACCAATGACCTCATAATCATTAAATCTAATTACCTTTCCTTTAATTCATATCCTCCTAGTTTTCTTTACAGCACTTCCCATCATTGATTACCCCCTTCTTATGGGATGCTGGGATCCTGTTTATCTTCCTACCTCTTTGACTGATCTTTGTATATATCCTTTTATATATCATATTCTTCATCCCACCTCTTAAATATCAACATTCTCCTATGGTTCCCTATCTGGTCTCTCTTCTTCTAAGTACTCTTGTATCCCATGGGTTTAGCCTATCAACATTCTATCTCTAGATACCAGGACAGAGTAGAGCCATAGTAAGGCTCTCAGACCATTGACCTACTGATTTGGGGGGATTTCTTATATAATGGCTACTTAGGAATGGGACTGATCCTACTAGTAATAAGAAGTGATCCTGACTTCTAATATTGGAGGGAGAATGGAGTCAAGAAGATGACGTATGCTGCCTCTGGATTTCTATCTTTTTTAAAAAAATTCTGAACTTAAAAAATAAAGCAAGTATTTCCATAACATAGTAGAATAGAAAAAAAGATGATTTTACATGAAACTACAACTCTATTATATACAACTTGCTCTTCCTTTTAAACATATAAAAAAGTTATTATGTAGATATCTTTTTTCTACCCTCTCCCCTCTCCATCCCCAAGATGACTACCATTAGGCACAAATGTGTGTGTGTGTGTGTGTGTGTGTGTGTGTGTGTGTGTGTAAAATCATTCTATACATGCTTCTACTTATCAGCTCTTTCTGTGGATCCAGATAGCATCTTCCTTCACATGTATTTTCTAGTTAAATTGGGTATTTATGATAGTAAAAATGACTTATTCCCTCAGAGATGTTCTTAAAACAATATTGCTATTATTGTATATAGCATTTGCATGGTTCTGCTTATGCTACTCTTCAGTATTTTGTGCAAATCTATTCAAGTTTTTCTAAGATCATCAAGCTCATCATTTTTATAGCATAGTATTCCTTTTTTTTGCAGGGGGGAAGGCAGGGCAGTTGGGGTTAAGTGACTTGCCCAAGGTCACATGGCTAGTAAGTGTTAACTCTCTATGGCCAGATTTGAACTCAGGCCCTCCTGACTCCAGGGCCGGTGCTCTAATCACTTCACCACCTAGCTGCTCCCAGAGTATTTCATTACAATCGTATACCACAACTTGTTCAGTCATTTGAATTTCTATAGTACCTAATTCTATACTACTCATCTCTTAATTTGTACCACCTCTTGAATTATAATTTCAATATTGATATTTAAGACAAGCTCCATCCATGAGGAAATGTGATGGGATGCTCCATTATCAGTTAATTGACAATTCATTTGTTTAACACATTTAGATGGCCATTGTACTCTGTCTACATGCCTATTCAAAATTTAGGTAAGATCTAGACCTACTCACACCATGTGTGGTGAGAAAGCTCAGTTTCTAGTAGGGGAATAAATCATAAATCCAGATAACTTTAATACTCAATAGTAAGCACATTTGAGAAATAGTTAAAATTTAATAAGTACTTTTTGATTGATTGAGTAACTGGGTATGGTCTCAGGGAAAATGTATTTTTTTGTATCCCTCAGAGTACTATTTACTGGTTACTATACTTGGACCCATACCAACATTGTGTCATTGGGTTCTGTCTTCTATTAGTGATGCCTCCTACGCAGATTTGATGGGAATTCCATCTGTAGCATGCTTTTATTAATGTCATTGATAAAAAATGTTCAATAGAGCAAGATCAAGGGTAGAAACCAGCATCACTCCACTGAAGACCTCCCTCTGTATTGACAATGATCCATTTATCACCATTCTTTTGCCTACCTCTGGCTGGCAAACAGTGGGGTGGTTCTTACTTTAGACCATTTGGAAAATGACAACTTACAAAGAAATTTTGTGGTGTTTTGTGTGTATCATTAACAGAGGAGTGTGTGTGTGAGTGCAGGAAAGGTGGAAGGGAGACCAAAGTATTAGACCGAGTGTAATCTTTTCAGTTTATAGATGAGGAAACTTGAGATCTAGAGAGCTTTGTGAGTTGCCCAGCTAATTCATGAAAAAGCAACATCTAGAATCCAAGTCTTCTATTTAATGCAATTCAACAAACACTTATTATGTGTTTCAGAAAGATAAACTGTGCTCAGGGATTTTAGTCCTAAGGACAGAAAGTTGAAATGACATGATTCCTGACCTCAGGTTGTGGTCTAATAGAGGGTTTACAGTATGGACACAAAAAATATAGCACAATGTAGAATGTGATAGGGGAAGGGAATACACATTTATTGTTTTTGATTTCATGTTTGTGGAGGGGGAAAGGCAGGGCAATTGGGGTTAAATGACTTGCCCAGAGTCATATGGCTAGTAAGTGTTAAGTGTCTGAGGCTGGATTTGAACTCAGGTCCTCCTGACTCCAGGTCTGGTGCTCTATTCACTGTGCCACCTAGCTGTCCCGGAATAAGCATTTATTAGGAACCTACAGTGTGCCAGGTATTTTCCAAATATGATCTCATTTGATCTTCACAACAACCCTGTGAGATAGGTGCTATTATTATTATTCCCATGTTACAGTTGAGAAAATGGAAGCAGATCAGGGCTTAAGTGATTTGCCCAGGGTTGTCCAGCTAATAAGTCTCTGGCATTGGACTTGAACTCAAGGTTCCCAGACCCCAGACCCAACAGTCTATCCACTGTGCTACCTAGCTTTTGGGCACAAAAGAAGTTTCTAAACAACTTAGGCAAGTCCTTTAATTTCCCTGATCCTCAGTTTCTTTTTTTGTAAAATGAGGGGGTTGGTTTCCAGTGTCTTGCTCTAGATCAATAAGCCTATGAGAAAAGTCACTTCCGAGTATGGCTTGGGTCAGGGAAGCAGAGAAAACTTCAAAGAGGAGGTAGTGGCTGAGACTGGCCTGAAAACAACCAGGGTTTTAACAGGTGAATTGGAGGAGGCAGAGCAGGCCAAGCATGGAGAGTGACCTCTGTGAATGCAAGAGAGCAGGAGAGGACAGGATGAGGAAAGGACAGCTAGGTAAGCAGTGAGGAGTACAACTTGGCTGGAAGATATTTTAGTGAAGCAAAATGGCATGAAATAAGGCTGGAGAGGCAGACAATGCTAAATTTGTAAAGGATTTTGAATTCTAGGCAAAGACTTTTAGATATTTTTCCTATAGACCATGGAGGAACACTAATTTTTTTTCTTTTTGGAGGGCAATTGGGGTTGTGACTTGCCCAAGGTCACATGGCTAGTTTTTGTGTTGTGTCTGAGATCGGATTTGAACTCAGATCCTCCTGACTCCAGAGCCAGTTCTCTATTCACTGCACCACCTAGCCACCCCAACACTAATTTTTTTTTTTAACAAAATGTTGTTCAGTTGTTTCAGTCATGATCAACTCATCATAACTCCATTTGGAGTTTTCTTGGCAAAGGTGCTTTAGAGTGGTTTGCCATTTCTTTCCCCACTTATTTTACAGATAAAGAAATGAAACAGGGTTAAGTAACTGATTCAAGGTCTGCCTGAGGGCAGATTTGAACTCAGGAAGATGAGTCTTCCTGACTTGAGTCCCAGCACTCTATCTACTGTACTACCTAGCTGCCCTATTACATTGAACTATTACACAGGAAGATAAATGTGTAAATTTGTAATTGAATGAAAGTATTGGGATGCAAGCTGTCACTCAGGCCTAGAATGCAGTTCTACCTTATCTCCAGGTCCTAGTTTCTTGGGCTTTCTTCAAGACTGAGCTCTAACTCCTCTTCTGCACGAGAACTTTCCCAGACACCTCTACCCACGTTCATCTCTGAGTGCCTTCAAATCAACTCCCTCATTAGAATGTGCTTCTTGAGTGTAGGGACAATGTTTTGGCCTTTCTTTGGATCTCCAGAGATCAGCACAGTGCCTAATACATAGTAATTCATTAATGCTTATTGTTCGACTTCCCATTTCCACATGGTTTTGTCTTCTTCCCCTAGATCTCCACATACTGAGAGCATTTTCTTCCACATAGTCTGAAAATTGGGTGTACTTACTATGGCAACGCCTATTAAAAGTATTCTTAAACTCTTGTGGATCATCCTTATGTCTGGACAATTGTAGGGATTGTTCTTTTGTCTGCAACTCTGTTCAGTTCTAGAACTGCTCATCTGTTTAATTCTCAAAGATATTTTGAGGATTGAATTTGTATCATAGGAAGCTAGGTAGCACAGTGGACAAAGTGTTGGACTTGGATTCAGAAAGAGATGAGTTCAAATCCTGTCTCAGGCCCTTTACCTCTGCCTGCCTCCTTTTCTTTCTATGTAAAATGGGAATAAAAACAGCACCTATCTCAAAGGATTGTTATAAGGATAAATATTTGTAAAACTACCCACCTCTTAGCTTGTACCAGCCACAGGGCTCTGTCCTGGGCCCTCTTCTCTTCTCCCTCTAGACTATGTCTCTCGGTGATTTCATTCCATGGGCGCACTAAACTTTAAAGAGCTATATAAATGGGAGCCATTATTATTAGTGTTGGTGGTAATTAAGTGTCCTGAACCTCATAGAGTTATATGTTTTAGGGAGATGGCTCAGAAACTGATAGCTATAATAATACTGTATTATTTTAGAATAATACTTTAGAAAGATTCAAAATGAAATCCTATGTGAGAGACCAGAGGATAGAGGTGGTGAGAGACCACTAGTTGATAAAGTGGACATAGCACTGGACTCGGGGAAAAAAATATCTGATTTCAAATCTTCCTTCAGATAATTGTTAGTTATGTGACCATGGGTAAGCCACTTAACCAGTATTAGAAGTGAGACTTGAACCCAAATCTTCCTAGATCTAAATCCAGCCTCTTATCTTCCCTCCAATTTAGCTGAATTTAAAGTAGAGCTTCTTATTCCAGTATCCCTGCACTTTTTATTTTTATTTTTTTAAAGCAATTGAGGTTAAGTAGCTTGCCCAAGGTTACACAGCCAGTTATTTTTGTGTGGCTGTTAAATATCTGAGGCCAGAATGGATCCTGGGTCCTCCCAACTCTGGGGCCAGCACTCTTACTCACTGTGCCACCTAGTCACCCCTGTCCCTGCACTTTTAAAGAAATTTGATAACTATTTCAATATATTTGTTTTCTCTATAACCTCATGAATTTTATTTTATGTCTTTAAAAACATTATTTTGAAATCTACCAGACTGCCAAATTCTCCACAACACAAAAAGACTAAGAACCCATAGATGAGACAGCATATGAAATAAGACTGGAAAGCAGGCTGGTGCCAGCCTGACCCCTCTTCCCCTGGGAACAGTTATTCAGATCCTTGAAGTTAACTGTCATATCCTCTCTGAATTATCTCTTCACCAGGCTAAGCATCCTCAGATCCTTCATTAAGATAAAGTTTTAGCTCTGTCTCAACAAACTAGTTGCAAGAGTGGGGGGCCTCTATCCACACTCATTCAGGAACCTGCCCCAGCACAGAAATCACACAGGTAAATAATTATAGGCATTAAACCTGAAGCACCCCTGCATCAACTAGCCACATGAAGGCTCAATTCCTTCTGATGGGCCTGGAAGGAGCAGTTAAAGAAGGGAAAGTGTCATGCTGAGACCAGAAAAAAAATTCCACAGTGGAATTTTTGTTTTAAATTTAAATTTAAAATAAATAAGTGTTTGAAAAAAAACAAAATCAAGAAGGTGTGTTAAGTCCCGAAGAGCCACCAACTGCCTCACAGGATAGTTGTGATAAAAGTGATATTGAGTTAAATAGAGATTGGCATTTTGTTACTATTATTAATGGAGGCATAGGGCCTGAACCTGTGGTTTCTTTGGAGTAGACAGGTCTTAGGTAAGGAAATTCCTTCTGTCAATGAATATTGGCATCTCTCCTACCACTTATAGTTGTAGAGAGTTATCAATAATACTGAGAGGTTAAGTGACTTTTCCAGGATCACACAGCTAATATATGGCAGAGATGAGATTTGAACTCAACTCTTCCTAGCTGGTTCTGAATCCATTATGCTATACTGCCTTTCATTACTAATATAGACAATACTAATGTATTTTCAATAGTAATGTAGTTTTTTTTTTTTTTTTTGCTTTTTGGAGGGCAATTGGGGTTAAGTAACTTGCCCAAGGTCACATGGCTAGGTTTTTGTTTGTGTGTGAGTTAAGTGTCTGAGGCTGGATCCGAACTTAGGTCCTTCTGACTCCAGGGCCGAGGCTCTACTCACTGCGCCACCTAGCCACCCCTGTAATTTCTTTTTTTAATTAATTAATTAATTTTTAGTTTTCAACATTCACTTTCATAAGTTTTAAATTTTCTCACCCTCTTTCTCTTTCCCCATCTCCAAGACGACATGCAATCTGATATAGGCTCTACATATACATTCCTATTAAACATATTTTCACAACTAATGTATTTTCAATAACAGAGTTGCATCTCCTTTAAGTTTCAATAACCATAATTCAAGTTTTGAAGTATCAAAATGGGCATAATGTTCAAATCTTGAAACTCTCTTTTGCAAATTGAAGTTAGCTTCAGCGAAGTGCAATGTACAATGTTTTGGAAATCTAGCTATCTCCTACATCTGATCTCTCTTTTGCACTCCCTCTGTTTCCTCCCCATCCCAGGCTCTCATTACCTTGCACCTAGAATGCTGAAGGAGCCTCCCACTAGGCTTCCTCATCTCCAGTCTTATCCTTTCTAATCCATCTTGAACTCTTTGGCAAAAAAGAGTATTAGACTTAGAACCTGAAGGCTCAGATCCAAGTCCCAGCTAATAGCGCGTAGTGTTCTGTGATAAATCCTGAAACATCACTTCCATCCTGTCTTGCCCCACTGCCCTCAATGCCAAACCTTTGCAGGCCAAAGTCATTTTTGGAAGGCCCCTAGAAAATAGTCCAAAGGGAGAGTAGAAAGAGTGCTGACTTTTTGGAGTCAGGACTTTGGTTTGAATCCCAGGCATGGATGTGCTGGAGCCAGCACAGATGGACTGGTAAGCTGATTGTTAAACTTTCATTGGGACCATTTGCACCTCAGAAGCAGGCAAACAATATAAATCAGGGTTTGATTTATTGTTTTGTTGATTGTCTAGACATAAGAAAGTGATGAAGTTAATAATGCAGATAAACCTTGAGGGTGATGGGAAGATATAAATAATGGAGATAAAATTTAAAAGTATATCATGTTTTGGGAAGAGCCAGTTGTTAAATATTTAGCAACATACTGCTCCCCCCCAGTCTTAAAATCTGCTGTAGCAGATAATACTCAATGAGTATACAGGTAGTACCTGTATAACTTTGAGCAAATAACTTAACTTAAGAAATAATATGTAAAGGGAGAGATTAGATGATATCTAAGGTACCTTCCAGCTCTCAGTCTACGATCCGGGAGATTCCTCACTATTTTGTTGTTGTCCACTTGCTTCAGTTGTGTCCAACTCTTTGTGACCCCATTTTGGGCGTTTCTTGGCAAACATACTGAAATGATTTGCCGTTTCCTTCCCCAGCTCCTTTTACAGATGAGAAAACTCAGGCAAAGAGGGTTAAATGACTTGCCCAGGGTCACACAGCTAGTAAGTGTCTTAGGCTGGATTTGAACTCAGGAAGATGAGTGTTCCTGACTCCAGGCCCAGGGCTCTATGCACTATGGCGCCACCTAGCTGCTCCAGTACACTTCCTAACAATACTACACCATTCTAGAATTTTAGCATGAACAGAATTGACTCTAGAGTCAAAGGATTTAGGTTCAAATCCCACTTTTGATACCTCCTACATATGTGACCTTGGTCAAGTCAGATCACTCAACTTTCATGGGCCTCAGTTTCTTATTAGTAAAATAAGGGAGATAGGCTCTGAAGTCCTTTCTAGCTCCGAATCATTAGACAATAATTCTCTTCTTCTTTTCAATTCCTACATGCTACTTGTGTGCTCAATCTCTCCTTTTCTACTGAGAGCTTCTCTGCTGTCTATAAACATTTCTCCCTCTTTTCTTTCTTTTTTTTTTTTTAAGTTAGGCAATCCGGGTTAAGTGATCTGCCCAGGGTCATACAGCTCACTAAGTGTGGAACTCAGATTTTCCTGACTCCAGGTCCAGTGCTCTATCCACTGTGTCACCCAGCTGCTCTGCTCTCTCATTCTTTAAAAAAAAATCTTGAATTTCCCTTCCACTCTAGTTATCATGCTATATTCTCCTCCTGTTTTAGGCTATATTCCTTGAGAAAGCTGGTTATTGTAGGTACTTCCACTTCCTTGCTTTTTACTAGATTCTGACCCTTCCATAATCTTGTTTCCTACCTCATAAGTCAATTGAAGCTGCTTCTTCCAAAGTTACCAATGATCCCTTACTTGCCAAATCTGTGTCATCATCCTTCATCCACTCTCTGCTGCCTTTGATACTTTTAATACCCTCTTCTCCTTGACGCTCTCTCCTCTCTGGGTTTTTGTGATACTGACCTTACCTAGTTCTCCTCCAACCTGACTGACTGCTTCTTATCCTCCTTTGCTAGATTTTTGTCCAGGTCATGCCCAATAACTGTAGAATAGATTGTGTGACATGGGAGGCACTGGCACAGGACCACCCAGTGTGGTGTATCCACATTAGAGAAGGTTCTGTGCTCTATGAGCAAAGCATAATTGAGACAGCTCAAAGGAAACACAGGATGCACAAATTTGGTGAATTCACCCCAAATGTTCACATGGACTATTCATGCCAGACCTGTGGTAGAGCATTCTGAGCTCATATTGGTCTGATCAGCCACAGTCAGATACACTGAAACTTGACTAGCATAATGCTGTCATTTTGATCCTCTTTGAGAAGAAAGACAACAACTACCACCACCCACATAGCTCTGTCTTGGGCCCTCTTCTCTTATCCCTTTAGACTATATCTCTCAGTGATTTTATTAGCTCCCTTGTGCTCAGTCATCATCTCTAGGCCAGGGCATCCTCAGTTCTCTAATCTCTCTCCTGAGCTCTAGTCTCATATCACCAGTTACCTCCTGGATATTACAAATTGGGTGCTCTATGGCTATCTGCAACTCACCATGTCTAAGATGGAACTCATATCTTTCCCCCTAAACCCTCTCTTCTGCACTTCCATATTAATGGCAATGTTAAGGACACCACCATCTACCCATCTACCCAGGCTCACGACTTTGCTGTAATCTTTAATTCCTTACCTGCAACACACCCCATATCCAGTCTGTTGCCACGTTTTTCATTTCTACCTTCCCAACATCTTTTGCATATATCCTAACACAGTGGCCCCTTGCTACAAGCTCTTTTTACACCTTATTCCCAGACTATTGCAGCAGCATGTTGGTTGGCATTCCTGCCTCAATTCTCTCCCCAGTCCAATCCATCATTCTCTCATCTGCCAAAGGGATTATCCTAAAGCTCAGGTCAATAAACCCTAGTGGCTCCTTATTACCTCCAGAATTAAATATAAAAATCTACTTTTTGACTTTTAAACAACAAACTTGCCCTTTCTTGCTTTTATAACTGTCTTTCATTTACTCACCTCAATATACACTACAATACAGCAACACTGGTCTTCATAAAGTTTGCAGCAAGTAACAATCTATGTCCAGACTAGATGTTTTTTCACTGGCTGTAAGGACCCCATGCCATGAAGGCTCTCCTTTCTCAGTCCCACCTTATGCTTTCCTGGCTTTCTTCAAGATTCAGCTCAAATCTTACTTTCTGCAGGAAACCATAGTCCTGCAAAGTAAATAGTTTTGAAGGAGTCAAGAAAACCTGAGTTCAAATCCTGTCTCACCCACTTCCTAGCTTTGTGACCCTGAATAAATCACTTAATCCTATTTGCCTCAGTTTCCTCATCTGTCAAATGAGCTGGAGAAGGAAATGATCAATCACTCTAGTATCTTTGCCAAGAAAACCCCAAACGGAGTCAGGAAGAGTTGGATAGAATTAAAACAACTGAACAACCAAAACTGGAAAATGTTGGGCACCTCCAAACGAAGGCGGCAGAGTACAAAGTTTCAGGAGAAAAGATGGCATCCCACAAACTTTCATTTTGCCAGCCATTGTGATAGCTTAAAGTTCCTAAGTCTGTGCAGACACCCCTGGCTTGAAATGACACTGATTCTGCCTCTGTCTCAGTTCTTTTGGACTCGGATGTTCACAAGAAACTCTGGCTATCTTTTTTTCCTTACCATCTGCTCTGACTGCTTCTGCATCCTCTGGACCACTTGATGATGCTCTTTGCCCTCTATCCTACTGGAGGATTTGACCCTCTTAGTTTTAGAATCTCTTGCGTCTCAAACTATCCTGATTGATAGGGCAGTTTGTCCCCTGGTCTGAGCTGTGTTTCATATGCCACCCAACACTTTTTTCCTGCAGCTCTGTCTCCCACTGTAGCATCCAGATCCCTCTATTCCCTACCATATGCCCTGTCTATGCCATGATTTCTCCATATTCCCCTTTCCATATTTGGAAATATAATCAAATTAGTACTACTGGAAAGGGTATGCCTATCAACCTCTCTATGCTTCTAATTATCATCACTGTGACTTCCTAGACAAAAACACCTTCCTGGCCCCTACTCCCCCATATATGTCACCTCCTATTAGAATATAAACTCCTTGAGGACAGGAAATCTCTTTGATTTATATCTCCAACACTTAGCATGACCCTTGGAACATAGCCTATAGTAAATTGCTTTTCATTCTCTTCATTATTTATCCATTCTTGATCCAGGTTGGCACCTATTTTTCTCCCTCTTTTGAATCTGTGTCTTGACCTGACTCTTTTTCCCAGAAAAGGTTTTCCCTCAAGCTTACTTTAATCATAGATTGACCTAACCGCCATCACATGTTGACTAGAGAATCTAACATTTGCAAAGTCCTCCCAGCAATTCTGTGAAATTGGTAGTTCAAATATTATAGGATTATAAAATCATAGAATTATGGATAGATAAGTAGAAGGAAACTTACAGTTCTTCATATCCAACCTTTCCATTTAATAGTATTTTTTATCTTTGATCTCCAATACTCAATACAGTGCCTGACTCACAGGAAAAGGGATTGGACCTGCAATGTCTTTGATCTAGGGAAGTCTCAGGAAATTTCCTCTACTTCTGTGAGTCAGCACCTTCTTTTAGAGTCTCACAGAGAACTATAAGGTTAAGTGGTTTGCCAAGAGTCACACAGATGGTATATATCAGAGGTGAGACATGAGCCAAGGTCTTCCTGGTTCTAAGGCTGCCTCTCTATTCATGCTGCCTTAAGAATGCTCATTATAATATAATGAGGAGATTGGCCAACGTGGACCAGGCCTGGGAGCATGCACAGGAGTAATTTCTACTGCCAAAGCATGTGTGCATGGGCTAATGGTTCATAAGTCTCGATTCTAGAAGTGTATAAAAATTCAGAATGGAGGGACCAGGCCATCCTTTACAAAGGATATTCAGGTATTCTATGAATGGTTTTTGTTGCCTCACTGAGTAGTACAGCACTAATGCAATATTCACTGTGCCAATGGTGACTGTGTACACGCTGGAATAGGTCTCAAACACAAAATATAGCAGACTCTCCATATAGAAGACAGAAGCAAACCATTTATTCAGATACCAGAGAGCCAAATCCCAACACCAGAAAGTCAAATCCATTATAGTAATAAAGAAGTTAATATACCATAGCACAACAGAGAGCCACATCATCCTTTAGCCTTCCCACAAAAAAACGCTCACAAGTCTAGCTATCTCCTTGGGTGCATCCTCTCCTCCCTCCAACTCTAACTGCTCTGACTCCCAGCTTCCTATGAGTTCTGCTCCACCCTTCAGCAAACTCCTCCCACCACAGGCTCCATGTGATTACATTCCACCTATTAGGGGGCAGAAAAGATCTTCAAAGCAGGCAAGTTCTTTAGATTCTCTTAGGCTTATTAAGGGGCAGGGAAGATCTTCAAATTCCCATTACCATTACAAGTGGTAAAGAAAAACTTGTAAATTTGCTGCTGAGAAAAAACTGAGTATGCATACGAAAGGCATTGATTGGCCAAATCAAATTCTTTCCTAACGGCAGTCAGGAAAATATGCTGTATCCTACTGGGTAGGGAGAGAGACCTCTAGTGCCCTTATTTCTTTAGCCCAGACATGTGTTGCCTATGAACAGATGGTACCCTTTGTCTCTTTGTGTTTGGTCTTTCTGCTTTTGAGTGAATGAGAGGTGAATATGGAGCATACTAGGCTATGCCCTTGTGAGCTATGAAAGATCAGAAGAAGCACCAGAACTCCAAGAACTGGAGTCTATACCAGGGTTTACCAGAAGCTGAGCTTGGTGAATAGTGTGGCCTCAAGGAATCACTTGCAGGATATAGCTGTGTATTGCCCCAGGAGCCAAGATGCTGTGTCCTTCAAAGAGGGAGGGAGTAATTTTATCCAATGCCTATGACACATCTGTACATCTATTTGATGGGGCAAATATTTTTTGGCAACTATGATGAATTTGAACCCATTCTCCCCAGGGACCAAGGTGATATAATGGAGAATGCCCTAGTTTATGCTTGTTATACTTCTGTTCTTGCTGTATCTCCTCATTAAATATCATGTTTTAAAAACTAATTGATACCAATTGCTTGTCAGTCAAACTAGGGAGATACTAACTGGTAACTAGACAATTGATGCTGGGGAGAATACACACAAGCCAGAATGGAGGCTTGGGTCAGCATTATTAGAAAAGTACTCCTAATAACTCAGGGGTGATGCTAGAACCCTAAGATGTGTGTGTATAAATCCTAAGATATATATAAAAGATAAATACACACATATACATACATATGTACACATATACATGTATGTGTGTATATGTATGTGTGTGTATATAGTTGTTCTCCAGGAATCTGACCTACCATTGCATATGTAGGTTAGAAGAGTAAGTCCAGATTCTTGCTATAATAAAAATGGACATATGTGTGTAAATGTATATATGTGTGTAAATGCATACATACATACATTTAATGTATAGATAACCTCCAATCCATTCTCTATTAAGCCACCATACTTGTTTTCCTAAAGCATGTCTGACCATGTCACTTCCCTACTCAATAAATTCTTTGGTTGTTGCTGTTGTTCAGTCATTTCAGTCATGTCTGCCTCTTTTATGATTCCATTTTTCTGGGTTTTTCTTGGCAAAGATACTGAAGTGATTTGTAATTTCCTCCTCTACTTCATTTTACAGATAAGAAACTGAGGCAAAAAGGGACTAAGTGACCTGCCCAGGGGAACTCAACTAGTAAATATCTGAGGCTGGATTTGAACTTAGGATGATGAGTGTTCCTGACTCTAGGCCCAGTATTCTATCCACTGTACCACCTAACTGCCCTCCAGTAAACTCTAGTGTCTTCTATTACTTTCAGGATCAAATACAAAATCCTCTGGCATTCAGAGTTATTTATAATCTACCCCCTCCTGCTTTTCCTGTCTTCTTCTATCTTACTCTCTGCCATGTACTCTTCAATTTAGCAACACTGACCTCCTAGCTGTTTCACAAACAAGACATTCCATCTCTCAGTTCTGGACAACTTTTCTGGTTATTTTTCATGCCTGGAATGTTCTCTGTCTTCAACTTTGACTACTGACATCTCTAGCTTCCTTTAAGTCCCAACTAAAATCCTTTACTTTATAGAAAGACTTTCCTTACACCTCAATTCTAGTGCCTTCCCTTTATTAATTATTTCTAATTTATCCTGTATGCGAAAGGTAGATGGTGAAGTGGCAGGGCCTGGAATTCAGGAAGACTCATCTTCATGGGTTCAAACTTGACTTCAGATACTTACTAGCTGTGTAGCCCTGGGCAAATTATTTAACTCTGTTTACCTCAGTTTCCTCATTTGTAAAATTAGCTGGAGCAGGAAATGGCAAACCATTCCAGTATCTGTCAAGAAAACCCCATATGGGGTCACAAAGAGTCAGGCAGGACTGAAAAAAATGACTCAACAACATTTATCTTGTATATAGCTTGCCTTTACATATATACATATATATGTATATATATATATATACACACATACATATACATATACATATATACACATATGTTTGTTTATATGTTGTCACCCCTATTAGATTGTAATATCCTTGAGGGAAGGGACTGTCTTTTGCTTCTCTGTATCTGCAGAGCTTAGTACAATGTCTGGAACATGGTAGGTTCTTAATAAATGTTTGCTGATTTGATTGATATATAGTACTTCATGAATTTAAAATCTACATATATTATTTCCCTTAATTTCCATGATAACCTCGTGAGGTAGGTCGTACAAGCATTATTATTCCAGTTTTATGAATGAAAATATTGGTATACAGAGAAGTCAAGTGACTTGACTTGATTTCAGATGAACTTGAACTAGGTTGATCCAGCAGAACAAAAGTGGATTGAAGTAACCTGAAAGTTGAAGAACCCAGAAGACTCATACAGGTAGCCTTTGCTTTCAGAACTAGGGTCACATAATGGTCACTTTGTGACCCTGTGAACAGGGGTAAGGAGATGGTTGACTATGTTTGTAGACAGGGGGAGGTGAGCTCTAGGATTCTTGCTCCAAAGTCCACGGCTGCCTTGAAGAGTGAAGGGGCTTCTGTGTGCTTCAATCATGCTACTTACCCCTGAACATTCTTTACCAGCAAAGTCATGCTTACCCCATAGGAGATAGTACCAAGTATGGAGGCCCTTGATCTTCTTTCCTATTGCAATGTCAAGTTATTTCTTTTAATCACTGTTATGATCTCACATCCAGCAGAGATATTAGGGATCTAGAGACAAAAATCATTCGTGCCTCTTATTCTGTGATCAGGAACATAATGTAAAATAGCAAGTGAACATACTTAAAATAATCCTCAAGAAGTTTTGCCCCTGGGATTCTGCCTTAAATGTAGCTCCTGGTTACAGGACCCAGGGTGGAAAACATGGAGCAGAGATAACATGTTCCAGGCACTCAGAGGCAGTTTAGTAAAGGGCATCTTGGAGTGGCTGCCCAAGGCAGGAAGTATGTACTGCAAAGAAACAGGAGGTATTCCCCCTGACCATATGTATCATCATCTCATCACCATCAAGACACCCTATAGATGTGAGCTTTTGTGGTAGTCGTCGTCTTCATCATCATCATCATCATCATCATCATCATCATGTTCTTCATTTGGAAGGCAGTAAAGATTCATGGAAGGGAGAGATCAACATTATCAACATTTCACTGTTGATAAGATTGCTATCCATGGCTTTTTAGGGAAGGATTATATGTTTTCAAACTCATGCTTTCTCCATCTTTCAGTTGCCATTATTTTGGTTTCTGCCTCTTTTGTCATGTCAATCCAATTAAATATAAATTTACCTAGTGCCTACTTTGTGTGAAGTGTCCTGCTAAGTGCTTAGAGGCAGATGGTGGTTTAGTGGATAGAGCCTGGAGTCAGGAAGACTTGAGTTCAAATCTGACCTCAGACACTATGTGACTCTGGCCAAGTCACTTATTTTCTGTTTGCTCCAGTTTCTTCAACTGTAAAACAGGAATAATAATAATAGCACCTATTTCACAGAGTTATTGTGAAGATAAAAAAATGAGAAAAGATAATTTGTAAAAATCAATGAGATGATATTTTCAAAAAAGCACTTAGCATAGGGACTGACACATAGAAGGCACTTTATAAATGTTCATTCCCTTCTCTTGCCTTCTTAGGCACTGAGGTGAATACAAATCCCAAGTAAAATGCAGTTGCTACTGTCATAGAGCAGTTTCTATCCTAGCACACTGAAGAAGCCATTCTAACTTTAGGTATCTCAATGTGAATATGACTGATCTAACACAAGCAAGGGGTATCTGTGAAAAACTAGGGTTTACCTAGCTGGCAAGAATACAGTTGTCACTTCAAAAGCAAGAATACAAGAGGTAATAGCAGAGCTAATGTTCTCCCCCACCATGAGATCTGTCCATGGTCCTGATCTTACAGAAACCAATAAAATGTAGTGAAGGTCCTGTCTGGTCAGAAAAATGATGAGGCCTCTCCCTGCAACTGCTTTTATTTCCACATTTTAAATGCTCCCTCGGCCTAAGTGTTGGTCAGGTAATAGTCAATACAAAGTCTATGTGACTAGAAACACATCTATGTGAAGTTTTCAAACCTTGTTCTTCTTTTCCCCAACTCCTCTATTTTAGAACCATATTTCTCCCCTGCTCCTTAGTTAAATTCTTAATATGTAGCCTGCACTTAGAGCACTAATCTCAGGCCATGGCAATTGCAACACGGCCTCTGGCCAAATCCCACCACACTCTCACTCCTTGTAATGCCTTCTATTCTCTCCTCCTAGTGCATAACTGAGAAAGGAGAATAGCCCTCATACCACTTTCCAGAAATGCCTTTACCATTTGATGGTCTCTATTAGGCATGATCTGCATTATGAGAAGCTGACAATATATGTTGAAACTCTCCCTAGGATACCTCCAACTCATGCTCAATGATTGCATACATTCATGCATGAATGAATGTGAGGTATGCATTGAAAACCAAACTCCCTCTTCTCAAGATGGTATCTTCATTTACATGTTGTGTCTTTCAAGAGAACTCTATGTATGTGTTGTTCTCATGCTGTAGCAGCACTATTCCAGGTATCATGGGGAAACACAAAAAAATGAAAGCTGGGATTCATCAGGGAAGTCAGGCAGGTAGGTGACATAAGAGATCAAATGCCAAATGTGGAGTCAGGAAGAGATGAATTCAAATCCTGCCACAGCCACTTATTAGCTTTTGACCATTAGTTCTTTCAGGATCTTCATCTATAAAATCTGGATAATAAAAGCAGCCACTTCACAGAGTTTTTGTGAGGATCAAATGAAATCACATATATACAGCATTTTGAAGACTATTGAGCACTATTCAAATTCTAACTATTATTTATTATTAATTATTATTATAATAGTCTCAGTGGGGAGACAAGAAACAAATGAATCAATTAGGAATGATAATAGGATCGATAGTGTGGTGTAGCTGGAAGATCCTGAATCAAGAATCTGGGTTTGAATCCACTCTAGCTTCCTGCCATTTAATGACTGCGTGACCTCATGCCTCAGTTGTTGTTATTATGGTTATTCAGACATTTCAGTTTCGTCTGACTCTTTGTGATCCCATTTAGGGTTTCTTGGCAAAGCTACTGAACTGGTTTGCTATTTCCCTTTCCAGCTGATTTGAGAGATGAGGAAACAGAGGCAAATGGGGTTAAGTGACTTGCCCCTGTGTAGCAGCAAGCACCCCAACATCCCCAGGGTGGCTGCCAACTCAGGTTCTTAGATCTGCTTTTCTAAAGGAAAGCAACTCAAAATGGGTTAACAAGCTTACTTTAATCAATCAAACATATATTGTTTAGCTAGTTTAGGGGAAAAAGATCAGCACCCTGAACTTCAAAGTATACAAACAGAACTTACAAGACAGAGAAACAAACAGATCAAGCAGACAGGCTTCCAAACTGTCCAACCATTATCAATACCAAATCACAGTTAGCAGAGAGGGAAGCATCAACATCTGGGTTTTCAAAGCCAGGGGGCTCTCAACAGCTGCCCAGAGTCTCATCTGGTCAAATCACACTACACTTCTCAAAGTGAGCCCCAAAGCAAAGCCTCCCATAAGGGCCTATATAGCCTTCTCCTGGCTCAGAGAATGTAACAACCTTCTTGACCCACTGCCCAATCACACAGCATCAAGGTGTAGGCATTCCTGAAAACCAAGCCTCCTGCCACAGGCTCCATGTGACCACATTCAGCCTATTAGGAGGCAGAGTATATTTTCAAATCAAGGAAGGTTCTCAGAGTCTCTTAAGCCTATCAAAGGGCCTAGGGACAGGAAAGATCTTTAAATTTGCATTTCCATTACACCAGGGTCACACAACTGGTAAGTGTCTGAGGCTGAATTTGAACTCAGATATTCCTGACTCCAGGCCCAGTGCTCTATCCACTCTGCCACCTAGATGCCATTATACATCAGTTACCTCATCTATAAAATGGATAATACCTTGTCTGTTTGAAATAGAGTTGGACCAGATGATATTTTAAGCTACATTCCAATTTTTAGGTCTATGATTCTAAATACTATAGCTATTATTACAAATATATTACTAACATCTATTAAAGCTTAAAACTACACTAAGATTTTAGGAGCACCCTGTTTGATTAAGTTAACATGCAACAAATCTTGTATAAAGGGAACAAATTTCAAGTATGCTGAGGTCACTTATTGAAGGATTTCTTGGGTATATTCAAGAAAGAGAGAGAGAGAAAAAAAATGTATGAGTGATGGATGTAGTAGCCACAGATTTAGTATAGTACTGCTTCCCCTTTACCCATGATTTTATGAAATCTTAAGTTCTATCCCTAGGTATAGCTATGTGGCACAGTGGATAGAGCACTGGGCCTGGAGTCAAGTAGACTCTTCCTAAGTTCAAATCCAGCCTCAGATATAACCCTTTTTGCCTCAGTTTCTTCATCTGAAAAGTGAGATGAAGAAGGAAAAGGTAAACCACTCCAGTATCATTGCCAAGAAAACCCCATATAGGGTCATAGAGAGTCAGACCTGACTGAAATGACTAAACAACAAGTTCTACAATTCATTACTAAGGGAAGGGTATGTAAGTAGCTGATAAATAATGCTAAGTCTCCTGATTTAGTATGACTGTGAGATGATGTTACTTAACCAATATTATTTCTGTGGTAAGTGGATAATTGTCTATTTCTTTTCAGCAATGTATTATTATATCCACTCTAGAATCATGTGCGTGTGCCTGTTCCATAAATACTTTCATTTCCCAGGTGACCAAGGATAGCAATCTCTTTCCTAGCATTTTCTTCCAGTGCCCTCTCATGACTGAGTTGAATAGAAATAGGAAAGCAAAAGCTTAACATGTTTCTCCCATTCTCCTGAATATTTGAGGACATTTAGTGGGAGAAGTGTCAGCAAGTGTGATATTCAATAATCGTATCATGATAGGTTTAGATAAGGAAGGGATCCTTAAAGGTAACTGAGTCCAATGTCACCATTTTACAATGAGGACACTGAAGCCCAACAGAAATTAAGGGACTTGCCCAGGGTCATGTAGGCAGAAAGCAGCAGAGGTTGGGTAATGAATCAGATCCTCTGACTCCAAATTTAGTGGTTTGTTCTACCTCCCATTTCTTAAACTGAAGGACAAATAAAGAAATATAATTCACTTTTACAGAGTGCTTTAAATTTGCAAAGAGTTATTTCTATTTGATTTTTACAACAGCCCTGTGAGGCTGGTGGTATTGCTATCTACATTTTATAGAAAGGATTACTTAGGCTTAAAGAAGTTAAGCAACTTAGCCAGAATCATATAGGCAGAAAGTATCTGGAACAGGATTTCAACTCAGGTCTTTCTAACATGTGTGCACAGCTAGTGGTACAGTGGATAGAGTACTGGACCTGGAGTCAGGAGGAGCTGAGTTCAAATGCAGCCTCAGACACTTACTAGCTATGTGACCTTGGTCAAGTCACTTAACCCTGTTTTCCTCAGTTTCCTTATCTGTCAAATGAGCTGGAGAAGGAAATGGCAAACCATGCCAGTTGCCAAAAAACCCTAAATGGGGTCACAAATTATACACGACTGAAACATGATTCAACAACAACTTTCTGACTTGTAGTTGTGAATCTGAGCTCTACAGATTGGGCTAATTCTGAGGGAATCTGGCTGTTGAAGAAATCAAGTCCTTTATTGTTGTCTCTTGGTGTTTATAAATATATAGCATATGAAAATATGACTTAAAATATAAAACAGTAATCCTAATTCCTATTTTACTCTTCTGGGAGATTAATACTTAAAGCATTAAAACATGAAACACTTAATGGAACTGTTGAATGACCACTTCCCCTACACCTTGATTCTGTACTGAATAACTCTTTCAAAGTTCATGACTTCTGGCAAGGCAGGGTGTGATTTAGGCTTATCCTTCTAGCAGAACTCATCTTCACTGAAACAGGTATAGTTATCAGCTTTAAGTCAATTCTAACCCCAAACCCAAGAACTTCTAAACTCTTGAGGTAGTCATTCCTAATAAGTCCATTTTTGTTGGTCCCTTTTTGTTTACCTGAGTTCAGGGATGTAGTGCCAATGCAATATTCAAAGCACTAATGCAATATTCATTCATTCATTCTTTCATTCATTCATCAATGGCCACTGTAAATATGCTGGCATAGTGCTCAATCACAAAATATAACAGACTCTCCACATAGAAGACAGAAGCAAAATATCCATTCAGAAAACCAAATCCCAACACCAGGAAACTGAATCCATCATAGCAACATAGAAGTTAATGAGCTGTAACAGCACAGAGAACCACAACATCCTTTAGCCTTCCCACAAACCAACATTTACTCACAAGCCTAACTGTCTCTCTCAGGTGCATCCTCTCTTCCCTCCAGTCTCTAACTGCTCTGACTCCCAGCTTCCCTTCATGCTCCTCTCTTCAGCAAACTCCTCCCACCACAGGCTCCATTTGATTACATTCAGCCTATTAGGGGGCAGGGTGTATCTTCAAAGCAGAGTTCTTCAAATTCCCTTAGGTCTATTAAGGGGCAGGGAACCTCTTCAAATTCCCTTTACCATTACAAGGGGAAAAAAAAAAAACATAAGCAGAAGAGGCAGGCAGGGGAATTGATTGGATCAAGGCATGTCTTATCTTGGCATTATGTATCTCAGCTTCTGTATGCACAGCCATCATAGCTTTAGTGGGGATTGAAGAACCATTCTTTATTCCAAGAGAACCTTGCAGAGTCCTCACATGCTTGGCAAATGGGATGGGTACCAACAGGACAGTCATTCCTTTAAATATCTACTAAGTTGGTTATATTTCTGGCTCTGTAGTCAATCCTCTTTGGTAAAAATACTCTATAAAGAGGTGGGGGAGAAAGCACATGGAGATGTACATGCCATTTAGTAAAAGATCAGATCTCTTGTTCCATTCCTCATGGGTTCAAAACACAAGCTCCAGTAGGATTGCCTCTGTTATACTAGATGAATCACAGAATCAAAAAATTCCAAGCTTAGGAGAACCTCAGAGATTACAGGAGCATGGATTTAGAACTGGATGGGTGGTCATTGAGTTTGATGCTTTACTTTATAAATGGGGCAGTTGAAAAAGGATTGTAAAAGTCATAAACCTAATATGAACCATATCTGAAGAAAAAAATTCCCCTATGGCATCACCAACAAGTGATCAACAAGACTTCCAGTAATACTCATGCTTCAACTTTGGATGGTATTCCAATTGTTACATATTCATTCCAGTTACTAAGAAAAATAATTGATTAGAACAGGACTAAAGGAAGAGTCCTGTGGCATTCTACTAGATGCCTACTTCCAGATGGATTATTATCTGGGGGGGGGAGGAGCCACAGTGGTTTTGAGCCAGTCCATCCCCTCTGAGCCTCAGTTTCCCCTTCTGAAAATAAGGACTTTGAAACAGATTAGGAAAGGGAAAAGTGAGAATCAAATGTTTAAAAATATATATTATTATTATTTTACATGTAACTAGAAAATGAGATATACAGGCACTGGGGCACAGAGATCCACTGTGCCCTACTAGAAAGTCAAAGGGGGGATGGGGGAAGATATGGGAGAGAGCAGACTGGAGGAGGGGATATTCAGTGGGAATGCTGTTTTAAGGTAGTAGGAAAATTGGGGAGAAAATTTGTAACTCAAAATCTTGTGGAAATGAATTATGTAAACTAAAAAATAAAAGAGAGAGAGAGAAAAAAACAAAAACAAACCTTATCAGAGGATCTTTAAGAATTGCTATGGTTATCTGATTTCATAGTCAGTCAAGTCTGATGAGTGTTTTCCAATTTATCTAGACTTGTGCTAAGATGATTCTGTCCCTAGCTCCATATTTTAAAGCTTTTCCAGTTTTGTAGAACCTGATAGAGCTTAAGCTTTACTGTTACAGTTTTTAAGAGACTATGGCACCTTCAAGGAACAAATTTAGCACTACAGTAGAGCAAAAATTCACAAAACAAACAAACAGAAAAAACAACAAAAAACCAAAACCTTAATGGGGTGGCTTAGTGGCACAGTGAATAAAACACTGGCCCTGGAATCAGGAGGACCTGAATTCAAATCTGGCCTCAGACACTTCACACACACACACACACACACACACACACACACACACACACACACACAAACTAGCCATGTGACCTTGGGCAAGTCACTTAACTCCAATTGCCCTCCCAAAAAAAGGCAAAAAAAAAATTCAAAAAACATGTTGATAAAGCATTTCAGAATTTCCTTAGGAATCAAGGTCAAGCTCACCAGTCCATATTTTGGAGACTCTACCTTCTTTCCTTTGTTGAAAGCAGTCCTTTTGTCTGTCTCTAGTCCTGGAACTCCTTTCACATCCTGTAGGTTCAGCAATCATATCTTAAAGTTCTTTGGTATTCTGAAATGAAGCTTGTCCGGGCTTGACAATTTCAACTCATTAAGTGGAGCTTAACTTAACATTTCCTAGCTTACCTGTGTGACAATTTAATTTTTGTTTTTTCCTCTACCATCTAAAATCATTCTCTTTAGCTAAAAAAAAAAGCAGAAGCAAAGTTGAATTTGAGCATTTCTGCATTTCCCAGTCAACCATTGTTATCGTCTCTTCCATCTCAAGCAGAAGTTCTATTATAACAAATCTCAGTTCATATTGAGCTTTAGCCTTTAAAACATTCTTTTTTTTTTTTTTTTTTTTTTTTTTTTTTGCTTTTTGGAGGGCAATTGGGGTTAAGTAACTTGCCCAAGGTCAACGGCTAGGGTTTTTTTTGTTTGTTTGTTTGTGTGTGTTAAGTGTCTGAGGCCGGATCCGAACTCAGGTCCTTCTGACTCCAGGGCCAGCACTCTACTCACTGCGCCACCTAGCTGCCCCCTTTAAAACATTCTTATAGGACTAGTCCACTTTTCTGTATTTATCTTTTTATGTTCCCTTGCTTTCATCTTCTCTAAAAGAATTATTATAATTCTCTCTAGATACCTCCCACTTTTCTTTCCTTTCAGAATTATTTATGTTCATTCATTAAAATTTCATTCTTAGCCTCTACTTCTTCATTTGACTTTCCTTTAAGAATTTCAGACCATGAGATACTATCTATCTTTTCTCTGAACTCTTTGAAATCCAGACTCTCTGACTTCCTGGCAGCCTCTTCCTTGCTATCATAAAGTTCTTTTTAAGATGATGTGGTTCCTTGGGGTGGTAGGTGGTGCAGTGAGTAGAGCACCAGCCCTGGAGTCAGAAGGACCTGAGTTCGGATCCGGCCTCAGACACTTAACGCACACAAAGACCTAGCTGTGTGACCTTGGGCAAGTTACTTAACCCCAATAGCCCTCCAAAAAGCAAAAAAAAAAAAAAGATGATGTGGTTCCTGATTTTGTGCTAGCACCAGAGTTCTCTGTTTCCTGAAAAAAAAAAGGGATTAGTTTTCCTTAGAAAGGAGCAAAACTGTCCCTGAGCCCTGACTGACCCCTGACCCTTGATGTAGCTTGTTGGTTCCCTAAGGACATAAAAAATTCCTACCCAGATGGATTCAATGTTCCTTCTGACTTGGTGAATGTCCAAAGATGACCTGAGTTACACTGCTCTGATGCCCAGACAAGAGGGGGGTCCAACTCTAGAAAAGCTGTGTGCCATTGTATCCTTGTTGCATATCTTTGCTGTCTTAAGGCAAAGTAAACCTTTTGTTGACTGCTCAATGACTCACTAGTGTCTTGTTTCATCTCTAAATTTAACCTGAATAGGGTACTGGTATTAGACCTAGCCCTAGCAACCTCCCAAAGTTCTTTCCTTTCTACTTAATGAACCAGCTTCTTTCTTTATTAGTCAGAACCAGGTCCAAAAAAAGGGCAGTTTTTCTTGTTGCTTAATCGACTAAGTGAGAAATGAAGTCATTTGCAAGAGAAGTCATTAATTTCTGAGAGTCTCTTCATTTAGCAGAGAGAACTCGAGAAGATGCATGGATAGCTAAAGTCACCAGTCACTACTACATTGAACCTCTATGCAACCTAAGTGATGTGTATTTTACAATATTACAACTTTTGCATTTGAACCAGTTCTGTTCTATCAGATACATAATCCTTCATTACCTGAAAGCATTTCAAGTATTTGAAGGTAATCACTATGTCTAGTCCCACACCATCCCCAGTTTTTTCTTGGTTTTTTTTTTTTGAGAGGGGAAGGTAGGACAATTGGGGTTAAGTGACTTGCCCAAGGTCACGCGGCTAGCTTTTTGTGTGTGTATTTTAAGTGTCTGAGGCCAGATTTGAACTCAGGTCCTCCTGACTCCAGGGCTGGTGCTCTATTCACCGCACCACCTAGCTGCCCCACATTCTCAGTTTTTTCAACCAGCCCTCATGGAATAGTTTCTTGTCATAAGGATCGCCTTCCTCTGGACAACTCCAGCTCTTCAGCATCCCTCCCAGAATGGTACCCAGAATAGAACAGTGGTCCTATTGGGAGGTTGGGCACTTATTCAAATGATGTTCCCAATGCTCAAAACATTTATAGGGCTAATACTTTGGAATTGCCTTTAGATCCAGTTTGTGAAGGTCAGTCAGGCATTTCTTTCTTGTCACACCTATGGTTTATTTGTGAAAGTGTCTGTTATTTGTCATTTGATTTATAATCTTAGCTTAGATATTTACTAAGAACATTTATCAGGAATAGAATCACAAACATTTCTCCTCAGTGTTCAGGAATGTACTCTTTCCTACATCACCTTGATTCCAAGGGAAAGTAGATTCATACTTAAAGAAGTTTTCCCATAGCATTTGGACCCATCAAATTTGCTTCTGAAGGTAATGCAGTCAATGGATGAGTCACTGCCACTCTTTCTCAGATGCCTTTAATTCACTTCTATGCTGGGTCAAGCAGGATCTTCCTTAAGGCTGCACTGTCATCTCACCAAGCTTAGCTCTGGACAAACTCCTCACCAGGCTTAGCCATCTGCAAAAATCCAGCCTGGATTCCAGCATCCAGACCTCTGATGGCTTTCTCGCCTAACTTTTCCAAGTTCATAAGGTCATAGCCTAGTTTGGCACTCCTTTATCTAAGATCAGGAGAGAATAAATGCAAAAAGATAGGGAATAGAAGCTCAGTGTTCATGGCAATGTGTGGACCCACATAGGGAGATTAAGGCCCAAGGCCTTTTACAAACCCATAGGCTTATAGCATGTCTCCCCTCAATTACAGCCAGGAAAGCAAGAGGAGTATTTTTTTCTTTTAAACCTCAAATGTCAATATACATGATCACACAAATCATTAACCAGACTAGAAGCGAAATAACTTTTGACTTTTCAAAAATCAAATCCACCCTCAGGTACAAACATTTGCTTCTGTTGAGGATGCTATAAAGAATGTTCTGTAAGACCCAAAGGTGCTCTAAAGCAGGAGCCTTTCCCCAAAATGCTTTGCAGATACAGTATCATTGGGATAAGTGTACCACTACCCTTGGGTGCCATTTTGAAGATGATGGCACTCATTTAGATGTCTAAATCCTGGAAAGTTTGTAATAAAACCAATCTCATTACCACAGTCACACCTCTTAATTCTGCTACTACAACTTATATTACAAAAATCCTCCCATGATTATTTTGATGTCCTAGAGTCTAGTATTAGTTAGATACATTAGTTATACAATACTTGAAAGTTTACAAAATGCTTTAGACACATTATGTCATCTGAGCCTCACAATAACCCAGTGAGATAGGAACTAAAGGAATTAGAGGCAGCTCATGGTAAAAGAGATCTGACCTGGGATCCAGAAAGACCTGAATCTAAGTCTTGACTCTTAACATTCACTGCCTTCATGTCACCTTGGACAAGTCCCTTAACCTCTCAGTGTGCTAGGTTAGTGATGTCCAGCTCGTATAGAAACAGGAGCCACTAAGCTAAATAAATATTAACTTAGAAAATCACCTATCAATATTATCTATGTTTCATATATTTTTATTTATTTTGTTAAATATTCCCCAATTCTCTTTTAATCTGGTTTGAGCCACACTCAGGAGTGGACTTGATGCAAGCTGTATATTGGAAACCTCTGATTTAAGTATTTCTGGGCCATTTACAAATTATGCCAATTGCGCTGTGGCCCTCTTCCTCCTCCCATCAGTGGTACTCAGGCTTTGCTTCTGGGGCCCTGGGCTCTCAGACCTTATCTTGTCAGGAACCAGGCCACCTTCTGGCTTTTTACAAACCATGTCTCAACAAAATGTACTCCCCCCATCCCTTGCTGACTATAGTCTCCTCTCCTATCTGCTTGTACCCTTAGCACTTAATATGGCCCCTGGAAAATAGTAAGAGCTTAATAAATATTTATTGATTTAATCATTCCAGGCAATTCTCTAGGACTATAAATCACAGAAAAGGCACCAATCTGTTTTGGTGGAAAGCATTTTTTCCTTCAGGATTTCCTTATGCCTCTTTTACCAATGTGAAAACAGACTTAGAGGTTAAGTGACTTGCTATGGTCATATAGCTAGTAAATGACAGTGGTGACACTTGAACCCAGGCCTTGTTGGTTCCAAGTCCAACACCATCAATTATAGCCCACAAATATCATAAATGGAATGGCATTTTACATTAATCATGGAAAGTTTATGATGTCTACTATGTGACAGGAATATATATATATATATGTATATAATAAAGATGTGCATATAAATAGGATTATATAACTGTGCACAAATGAAAAATAACATTATACATAATAATAAAATGAATCATAGTTATTAGTAGTTTCAATTTGAATTATTTTCTTATATTTTAAAGGCACTTTACTAACACATTTAATTCTTATAACACACCCCTGTGAAACTGGGGTGTGAAAAAGAAAAGTTAGTAGTTTCATTTTACCAGTGAGGAGTCAAAGATTAGAAAAGTTAAGTGATTTACCTAAGAGCACACAGCATGGTCAAGCTGAAAGTCAGGTCTCTTGGCTAGGCTTGACTAGAAGGACCAAAATTTAAGAATACCTTGGAGAACCAAATTGCATCAATTGACATATTATATCTTTTCATCCATAAAGCAAAGAAAAGAGTAGGATAAAACATTTTATTTAAAAGTAAAATCATAGGGGTGGCTAGGTGGCGCAGTGAGTAGAGCGCTGGCCCTGGAGTCAGAAGGACCTGAGTTCGGATCCGTCCTCAGACACTTAACGCACACACAAAAACCTAGCTGTGTGACCTTGGGCAAGTTACTTAACCCTAATAGCCCTCCAAAAAGCAAAAAAATAAAAAAAGTAAAATCATAATAAAATGTTTGAGTTGATTGATGACAATGATCCTTCTGGTGTTAAGCTCAATACTCCATTATTTGTCCTTCTCTTGGTCCTTTCACTCTATCTTGATATAAGGATCTTGTTTTGGAAAGACAAAATTTGTACCCCCCCCCCCCCACAAGAAAAAGATTTGGAGGTCAGAGATTGAGTGTACTGAGATACGTGTATTAACCTTTAGGAGGTTCCCAAGGGAGATACATTTAGAATTTACCCATAGCACAACATTCTTCAAGGCCATCAGAGCAAATGGGGTAGGGAGAAGATAGGGAGATACATTTAGAATTTACCCATAGCACAACATTCTTCAAGGCCATCAGAGCAAATGGGGTAGGGAGAAGATAGGGGAGAGAAGGGTTTTCCAGAGCTCACAGGCCTAGAGTGGGAAAAAAACAGAAAAGAACTCTAGGCTGGGAATACAGAAGAAAATCCTTAAGGCAGAAATAACTAAATGGAAAAGAAGAGGAATCCTTTCTAGACATGGTCAAGGGCAAATGCCACATATCATTAGTGAAAGGGTGGTATTGATTAATTCAGTCAAATGCACTCTGCCTGGAGGACCACCCATGTACCCTGCCAGCTGCTATTGATTAGCTGAAGAATGATTTTCCCTGCCGCAGAAGGAAGAAAGTCTTTTGTAGCTGAGCCAGCATGTGGGGTTTATTTCTTTGGGCCTTGTTAGTCAAGAAGAGCAGTTAGGTGGCACAGCAGATAAGAGTACTGGGCCTGGAGTCTGAATAGACCTGAATTCAAATCCACCCTTAGACACTTACTTATGCCTGTTTCCCTTAGTTTCTTCAAATATACAATAAGTTGGAGAAAGAAATGCAAATCACTCCAGTATCTTTGCAAGAAAACCTCAAATGAACTATTCCCCAAAAGACTATAAAACAGTTCATACCCAGCAATACCACTAAGTCTATATCCCAAGGATATCCCCTAAAATGGAAAAGCATCTATTTGTGCAAATATTTATAGCAGCTCTTTTTGTGATGGCTAAGAATGGAAGAGCAAAGGGATTCCCATCAACTGGGGAATGGTTAAACAAGCTATGGTATATGATTGTTATGGAATGCTATTATGCTATAAGAAATTACAATCAGGATGATTTCAGAAAAACCTGTAAAGACTTGCATGAACTGATGCATAGTGAAGTGAATCCCAAAGGACTAATGATGAAGCATTCTATCCACTTCCAGAGAAAGAACTGATATTGTTTGAATACAGACTAAAGCATGCTATTTTTCATTTTCTTTCATTTTTTCTTTTGTTTAAGTCTTCTTATACAAAATAATTAATATGAAAATATTTATATAATTGTACATCTATAACCTATTATATTATTATTATATTTGTTATAGATGCTTACCATCTCAGGTAGGGCTGAGGGGAGGGAGGTTTAGAATTTGGAACTCAAAACTTTAAATAAAAATGTTAAAAAAAATTGTTAAAAAATGAAACCCCAAATTGAATCACAAAGAAGCGGTCACAACTGAACAACAAAGTCAAGCCTGATGATGGAATTGGTGCTACTTGAGAGTATCAGCCAATAACACCAAAGTACTAACCTTTTTGGGGCGGGGGAGAGGTTATGGATTCTCTTTTTTTTCTTCCATAACGTTTTATCTCCTGCTATCAAGAAGCAACACAGTATGAAGAAAAGAGCTCTAAACTGGAGGGTCGGAGACCTGGGATTCAGGTCCAAGTTCTAACACTTAATAGGGATGTCAGGAAAATGACAACATCTTTGAACCAGTTTCTTTATCTGTAAAATGGGAATATAACCGTCTGCTACCTACTACATAGGGCTGTCCTGAGGAAATCACTTTAAGATGATCATGGGTGAGAAACAAAACAAAACTCTAGAATCAGATGATTTCCTTTTAGGGATGAGGAAATGGAGATCCATTATGGTGTAAGTGACTTGCCCCACATCACACAGGTATAGTAGGAAGTAGGAGAGCTGAAACTTGAATCCAGGTCTCCTGTCTCCAAATTCAGGGATATTTTCATTACTTCTCATTCTCTTTCATTTGAATTATCTTCTATATCTCCTACTATAAAGTTCTTCAAATATTAGGCACTTAATTAAATTGATTCACAATCTCACCACTGTGGCTCTTTCTAACCCTTCCATCCTTCAGATGGCTCACCATCCTCCCAAGCATCTCAGCTGAGAACATGGCTTTATATTTCATTGCCAAAAAAATAAGGTCAATCATAAAGACCACCCTCTTTTCCCTGGGTCCTCATTTTACATAATTCAGTTGCCTTCTGCCATTGTGTCCCCCTTCACCTTTATTTCACATGAAGAGGTGGCCTTCTCCTTGCCAAGAAGTTCCCTGTGTACATATCATTCCATTCCATTCCATCCCATCTTCTCCAGTAGATTGCATCTTCTATCATCCCTAACCTTTCACTTATTTTATTCTCTCCCTTCCAACTGGACATTTCTCAACTGCCTCTAAACAGGCCTGTATCTCCTTCATCCCTCAAAAGACCTCACTAGATCCATTCATCCCCTCTGGTACCATCTTCTATCTCTCCTTCCTTCTCTGGCTAAATTCCTTGATGTTATCTGTAGTCAATGCTTCCACTTCCTTTCATCTCACATTCTCTTTAATTTGCTGAAACTTCTTTCTCTAAAGTTGTCAATGGTCTTTACATGATAGAGCTGTCCATAAGCCATAGCAGTCAGAGCCCACCTTCCTTCCACAAGAAGAAATCTTTTTTTTTTGACTAGCTAAAAGAGGCTATGCTCTGCCTCATTTTTTACTTAGCCTTAATCACTGATTGGATGTTGCCTCAATCAAACTGAGACCTGTTAAAAACCTTAGCTTAAAAAAGCCAAGGTCTTCCACTGCATCCAGGGCTATCTCCAGTTGTCCTGATCTATATCTTACCATTGGACCCTGATGGCTCTAGAGGAGAAAGTGAAGCTGGTGACTTTGCACAGCCCTCCCTCACTTAAATCCAATTCACTTGCATGTCATGTCATGGCATCAGCTCCCTAATGTCATGGTCCTCTTTGAGAACAAGTGACAAACAACAATGGTCTTTTAATTATCAAATCTAATGGCCTTTTATCAACCTTCATCTTTCTTTTTTAATGAAAAAATGTTTATCGAACTCCTGTTCCTACTAAGTTCTAAGTGCTATGTTTAGTACTTGGGATGGATGACAACTACAGAAAGACGGTCTATGATCAAGTTCACACTTAGGGGGGTGGGAGAGAAAATGACATATTATTAGTTCAGTTGCTGGGTAAATGAAAAGACTTTTTAAAAGGTCTAAGTCCTAAAAGTCATAAGAATGCACCAGAGGGGCAGATTGCATGACCCAGATAGACAGCTTTAGATTGTCAGAAGGTCAGATGATATTGGGATACTGTAGGGTATGATTGTGTATAATAATATTATATATTATGCAGGGCAAAAGGTAAAGCTAGGAAGTCCTTACAAAGCAGTGTGATAGGGTGATAGCAAGGTTTGTATCACAGTCCATTTTACCTGAAGAAAAAGTTGATGAATCACATTACCCTAAAGTCCTGTGAGCAGTTAAGCAGTTTGATTGGTTTCTAGGTGGTTTGGGGCAAGAGTAGAACAAGTCAAGAGTTCAACTGAATCTGACAGAGATGAGGATATCTGCCTTTCTCTTATTAGTAGTACATATGAACAATTTCTACAGTTATTTATAGCATGTTTATAGTATAATATGTAATATTTTGTTTATATTACTGGAAAATTGAAATAACACATAGAAAAACTGAGAAAGCATATGAAGAAAATGGCTAAAGATAGCCATGGAAGACAGCTACAAAACAAGGAGGGAGAAAGGGTAAAGAGATTGATTTGGAGATTATATTGCAGGATTAAAGAGAGTGACACTTTAAATTTCACCATCTGCAAAGTATTAATTGAGTCTTCTCACTTTCTAGTTCCTTCTCTGGCTAATCTTTGAGCTTCAGAATTGCCTTCTACTTTTGAACAAGCCCATACTCAACATTCATGCCCCAAGTCATATTATCCAGTTTAATCAGTTGGTCTTTGTGTACAACACCTTCATTTTTACTTGTTTTCCAGACATTTTCTTTCCAGTTGCCAATCCATTCATTCATACCTTTGGTGATAAGTTGATTATCTGTGTACACAGTAAATCTGTCCTTATTTTGGTCCTTTGCCAGCTCTTTGAAAAAAAAAAACCAACCATAAACATTATAGCCCATTGGATCACAAGTTATTACTGTCAATACTGCCTCCTTATTTTGGTTTGTCTGTTGTCCAGAATGTGTACCACTTATGTTTAGATCATGGTCTTGATCTAAACTCTTGACATAACACAGTGTTAGGATCTAATGCCTGGTGTGGTTGCACATACCGACTTTCAGAGCTTCTAGTCTACCATAGTTCCTTGGACTGTGTTTCCAACTCATCTCCAGTCTCTCCAAAGGATTGGTGAAAAAAGAAAATGAGTCTGGCCTTCAGAGATGGAAGATAACCTTCATCTTCCTTGACCTCTCTCCAGCTTTTGATATTGTCTATCATCTTCTCCTTGACATTTTCTTCCCTCTAGATTTTCACAACATTACTCTCTCCTAGTTTTCCTCCTACTTGTCTGCCTTATCTTTACTCTCCTTTGCAAGACTTCATTTAAGTCATGCTCACTAACTATGAGTCTGTCTTGGGCCCTCTTGTTTTCTCCCTTTATACTATTTCATTTAGTGATCTCATCAGCTCCCTTAGATTTTATTATTATTATCTCTATGTTGATTATATTTAGAGCTACTTGTCCAGTCCTAACCTATCTTCTGACCTGATCGCTAGTCTCATATCTCCAACTGTCTATTATTTGTCATCTCAAATTGAATCTTCCATAAATCTTTAAAACATAAAAAGGAAATTTACATGATAATTTTGTTATCTATTTGAAAGGAATATCAAGTTGTGCGCAGTAGATTTGCAGTTTCATGTCATTGAAATTGTGCTATGTCATGGAAATGTTGCCTTATTCCATAAATTAAAAATAAAATAAAAAACTCAATATGTCCAGAATGTATAAAGACATTATCTTTTCAACTAACCATCCTCTCTTTCTAATTTTCCTATTACTATTAAGGACATTAATATCCTCCCACTCACCAAGATTCACAACCTAGGTGTTATTCTAGACTCCTCTCTCTCTGTCTCTCTCCCTCCCTCTCCCCTTTTCTCTCTCTTCCTCCTCCTCTTCCTCCTCCTCCTCCTCCTCCTCCTTCTTCTTTTTCTTCTTCTTCTTCTTCTTCTTCTTCTTCTTCTTCTTCTTCTTCTTCTTCTTCTTCTTCTTCTTCTTCTTCTTCTTCTTCTTCTCTCTCTCTCTTTGTTTCTCTCTCTCTCCACTCTCTTTATGTGTCTCTCCACCTCCCCAACCCAAGTCCTGTTGGTGCTATCTTCATAACTCTCTTGGTTTATATGTTCTTCTCTCTTCTAACAGTGTTATGCCCCTAGTGTAGTCCCTACTCCCCTCATGCTTGGCACTAGCCTTCTTGATGATCTCTTTGCCTCAGGTCTCTTCCCAATCCAGTCCATCCTCTACTCAGTCATCAAAGTGACCTTTCTAAAGCATAGGTCTGACCATGTCACCCCCTTATTCAACACATACTGGTGGCTCCCTATTATATCCAGGACCAAATTTAAAATCCTCTATCTCTTAAAGCCATTGGTGCAATGGATAGAGTACTGGGCTTGTAATCAGGAAGAAGACTCACCTTCATGCTTTCAAATCTGGTGTCAAACACTTAGTAGCTTTGTGACTTAAAGCAAGTCACTTCACCCTGTTTACCTCAGTTCCTTATCTGTAAAATGAACTAGAGAAGGAAATGGCAAAATATTCCAGCATCTGCCAAGAAAACTCCAAATGGTGTCATGACAAGTCAGACATGACTAAAATTGAATTAACAACAACATAACCTAGACCCTTTCTACCCTTTCAGTCTTCTTAGACTTTACTCTTCTCCTTGTATTATGTGATCCAGTGACTCCAAATTTTTGCTCTTCCTCTTATGCTTCCTAATTTCACAGAATATCTCCATGCTGGAATTCTTACCCTTCTTATTCCCACAATTTGACTTCCCTGTCTTCCTTCAAGTCTTGTTAAAAATCCCACATTTTACTAGAAACTTTCTTTAATTTCCCTTAATACCAGTGGCTTTTCTCTGAGATCATCTCACTTTATCCTCTATTTATCTTTTTTTATACATAATTGTTTGAATATTGTCTACCTCATTCATATTGTGAATGCCCTTAGAGCAGGGAGTGGGTTTTGTTTTCCTTTCTTTGTATTCCTAGTGTTTAGCACAGCACCTGGCACATAAGAGAGCAATCAAAATGCTTGTTACCTTGATTAAGTTGAATTGAATTGAGGTGACACACCAAAGTTCATACTCAAAGTCTGAGAACCCAAAGGTTAAAATACCCCAAGAAACTAACCTAAATTCTATAAAAAGAGGGTCTTGCTCCTAATAACTTGATTATTCATAGAGAATTCTGTTCTCAAAAAATGCACAAAACCTTGAATTTCTCTATATTCCCCCTCTTCAGTTAAACATTTATCTTAAAGGATTTGTCCACTTGATAAACAGCAAGGATTTTACTTATTAAAGATTGATGCTTCAATAAAGGACTCTGTGATGAAATTATATTTTAGGTGGGGGGATTATAAATAATGGGTAGAAATAATTTTACCTTCTGAGATAGGGACTTTTACTAACTCTTAGATGGGGGAAGTAAGTGGGTTGTCAAAAATAATTCAAAAATCAGTTGGATTCAAAAACATCTATTGTCTAAGATTGAGGAAGACAGAAAGCAGTTTGTGTGACAGTAACCTGGGGGCTTTAGTGGACTGCAAACTTGATGGGTCTGCAGTATGACATAAGAGCCAAAAGAGCTAATGTGAGCCTATAATTAATAATTCAAAGATCCTAGATTTAGTCACTGTGGGTATTTCTTTGACCAACATTGATTGTAATTTCACAGCCACATATATGATCTTTAAAAGTTATTACTGTCAAGAAATTAATCATAGTCTAACTAGTAATGAACCTCTGTAGATTAAGTTAAACTTGTCTTTGGAAGACAGACATACAATCCATCACTGAGACCATACTTAAAGCTTTTGCAAATTTGTCAGACTTGCAAGTACCAGTGTTTCACTGGCAAAGCCTTCAAGAAATGATGATTATTTCCATAATGAGGCATGGGAGGAGGATTTCAACAGGGAAATATGATCATATACTATAGAGAAAGAGAGATAGAACAAAGGATGTGATAATCCCATCCTACTTGGACCACTTCTGGAGTGTAGTGTTTAGCTGTGAGCATAATGTTTTAGGAAATAGCAATCTGGGTGGAGGTAACCAGGACCCAAATCCACTACATAAAAGAGGATTTGTTGAAGGAATGAGGTACATTTAAATGGCAGAAGAGACAATTTGAGAAAGAACAGATTTTAGTAACTGTTTTCCACTATTTGATGGGATGTAAATGAGGGATTTGACTGGTTTTGTTTGGCTACAAATGGCAGAAATAGGAGCGAATGGGTACAAGTGGGTAAGGAAAACCTTCTTTACAATTAGAACCATCTAATTAGAATTGAATGTGCTGCCTCCAGAAGTAGGTAGTTCCTCCTCTAGGGAGTCTTCTAGTAGATCTGGCTTACCATTTGTCAGTCAATCAATAAACATTTAATGTTGTCCAATCATTCAGTTGGATCTATTTGTGATCTAATGGACTATAATGTTTATGGTTGTTTTTTTTTTTCTCAAAGATACTGGATGATGGGAGAGATTCCAGGAGTTAGCTTAAGGAGAGTGATCTCAGGCCCCTTCAGAGCTATAGAATTAAATGGGATCCCTACACTTCCATTGACAGTGCCAAGTGTTGTAAAATAAGGGAATAAATAGCTAGAGTTGGAGACAGAGCTCATGGGGCCTAAAACAAGAATAATAATAAATAATGATAGCTAATATTTATATAGTTCTTTAAGATTTACAAAAGGACAGCTAGATGGCACAGTGCTGGGCTTGGAATCAGGAAGACTCATCTTCCTGAGTTCAAATCTGGACTTGGACACTTACTAGTTGTGTGATCCTGGGTAAGTCACTTAACCCTGTTTGCCTTAGTTTCCTCATCTGTAAAATAAACTGGAGGAAGAAATGGCAACCACTCTAGTATCTTTGCCAAGAAAACTCCAAATGGGGTCATGAAGGGTCAGACATAACTGAAAGATTACTGACCAACAAGGTGTGCAAAGGGCTTTATGAATATGATATCATTTGTACCTGGAAGGGACTATCTTATGATCACATGTGACCCTCTAGGTCCTCAATTGTGGCTTTTTCACTGAATCCAAAATCAAAGTGAATAGGGAAGGGTGATAAGGAGGGGGGGAGGGTAAGTGGTTCTGCCAGGGATCCACCCCGGCATCCAGTCTGGAAGGAATTCACCAGGCTCAAGCAAACTTTGAAGCCAAAATTGTAAAGTTTATTGTTATGCTGTACAAGGACAGCGGGCTAGATTCTTATGGAACCTGCAAACTTCCAGGGGTCACAGGCATAGTTTTAAGGTGTCAATTATGCTAACTAGGTGAGTAAGGGTGGGATCAGGGAGGAGTTAAGGAGTGGTCAGTGCTCAAAGGACCATATACTTTTAATATCAACTGCACATGTGTATTGCCCATGATTCACTGGGAAATAGCTCAAGGGGCGGGGGGGGGGCCTAGCTGGAGGTGTGGCTTTAGGCCTGACACTTCACTAAAGAGTGCCCAGTTTGTCACCCACCAAGGTCATCAGAGACAGTGTGGGTATATAATTGACTAAGGAGTTACCCTATAGATAAGGTATTGAAGAATTTACTGTGGGGCTGGCCACTCTAACTAAGGGAGATAACATTTACATAACTTATTGTTTCAAGCAGAGATAAACAGGTCATGAGTTGTTGCTGGGCAGAGTGCTGGAAGGGGGAAGGGGAAGAGTCAATGCTCTGAGACTGGGCGGGGGGGGGGCGGAGTGTGATTTTACAGACTGGTTTTACAAATTGATTTTACAGACATAAATCCCAAAGCTCCCCACTTACAAACTGATGTTACAAATTGATACTACAGACATATATACATCACAAGGACCCCATCAAAAGGACTACAGGTTCCCCACCCCTGGTCTAGTGCCTGCCTGAAGCATGAATCCCCTCTACAATTTTCTCAGCAGTAGATAATCTAACCTCTTATGGACCACCTTATCCAATGTCCTCTTTTCACAAGAGGATACTAGGGCTCAGAGAGGTTAAGTAACTTGTTTATGGGAAGGGGGATGAAGAAGAAAATAAGCATTTATAGAGCACTTACTACACACCAGACACTATGCTGAGCACTTGATAAATAGTGTCTAATTTGAGACAACGATTACATAGAAAGTAAGTGATGAGATAGGATTGAACTCAGGTTCTCTGACACCAAAGCCAGGACCCTTTCCACTTCACTATGCTACTCCTATCAGCTGATGTCTTGTCTCCTTCATCATCACCTGATCTCTTTCTTTGATGACTATATCCCAGCTAGCCCACCTCCATACACAGATATAATGAATCAACTAGAGAAGATTAGAGAGGAAGGTGATCAGAATGGTGACAAGACTGGGTCACAAGAGTTAGAGCTGGAAGACGTCTTGGAGATTATCTAAGTCTAGCCTTGTCATTTTACAGATTACAAAACTGAAGGTGATAAAAGTTAAATGACTTGCCCACAGTCATAGAGCCAGGACTTCTGCTTCCTGGATCAGTGCTCCTCAGTACAGCAACCCAAACTGAGACACTGACATAGAGATCAAAGTAATTGAGGGTGTTTAGCATGGAACAGAGAAAAATTGAGAGGGGAAGAAGCTTTGAGGTATTTTTACTTGAGGATTTGACATTTCTGAGCTCCATCCCAGCTTACACCCAGATGATCTGCAGAATTCTGTGTCAAATAACAGGGTTGGAAAGTGAAAACAGGGAGCAAATAAAGAGGGTGGGAAACAAGACTGACACAAAGCAAGAAATAATAGGAAGCCACAACCTCTGAATGGAAGGGAGCCATTTCTCATTTGAGGAATGACCCTAGTGATTCTAAGGCTATTGAAGCCAGAGGGAAATTGTTCTCTGTTCAGGGCAGGCATGGCATATTCCTTCTACAGCTTCTAGCTGGGTTGAGCCCCAGGAAATGAGTTGCTCTTTGATAAGGGTGAGTGAACCTCTTCAGTTAAAAATAAGAACTTGGCCTGACATTCACCCATCTTTTGAACTTATTTTTTGTACTTATTTTAAGTTTGGCCAGTGATTCCCTAAACTTATTTTGTTTTTAAATGTCTGCATCCTCCTATTGAAGCCCTGATCCTGTGTCCACTTCTCTCGACCCCACCCCCATAAGTTATACAATTGTAGAATTATAGAGATAGAAAGGCTCTTAAAGGTCTAGTGTGACCTCGAGGCCGCATGTGGCCCTCTAGGTCCTCAAATGTGGTTTTTTAACTGAATCCAAAATCAAAGGGCTGCCGTTGAGGACCAAGAAAGCCACATATGGCCCCAAGGCCGTAGCTTCCCTACCCCTGGGCTAGTGCCAACTTGAAGCATGAATCCTCTCTACAAAATATTCTCAGCAGTGGATAATCTAACCTCTGTCTAAACATCTTCAAGGACAGGGAACTCACTATTTCCCAAGGTAATACATTTCGCTTCTGGATATATGTCAGATTAGAACTATAGAAAATGTTAGAAGTTCCCCCTTAAATGCAACTGAATTGTGTCTCACTAAACAGAATAAATGTAATCTCTAGATCATGGGACCAATCTTCACCTTCTTCAGTGCAGCTGGAGTATGTGACTTGCCTCAGAACTGACTGCTTCGTTTTCTTTTTTTCTTTTAATTTTTAAATATTAGTTTTATTTTCAGTTCCAAATTCTTTCCTTCCCTTCGCTCCTCCCCTACCCACTGAGAAGGCAAGAAATACCCACTATACAGATGAAGTCAAGCAAAACATTTGTTGTTGTTCAGTCATTTCAGTCCTGTCCCACTCTTCATGACCCCATTGGGGGTTTTCTTGGCAAAGATACTGGAGTGGTTTGCCATTTCCCTCTCTAGCTCATTTCATAGACAAGGAAACTGAGGCCAGCAAGGTGAAGTGACTTGCCCAGGGTCACACCACTAGGAAATGTCTGAGAACTGAATTTGAGAACTGAAACTCAGGAAAATGAGCCTTCCTGATATAGGACCTGGCATTCCATCCACTACACTACCTAGTAGCCTTAACAATCCTATGAGATAGGTACTCATTTTACAATTGAGGAAACTGAGGCAAACAGAAGTTAGGTGACTTGCCATAGTTCACACAGTTGGATTTGAACTCAGGTCTTTCTGAATCTAGGCCTGGCACTCTATCCCTTACACCACCTAGCTGCCACATGCAAAACATATTTCCATCTTAACCATATTCTGAAAAAACAACTACAAAAAGCAAGAAAAATATGCTTCAGTTTGTACTCTGAGTTCATCACTTCTCTACCTGGATGTGGATTTTTTTTTTATCATGAATCCTTTGGATTTGTGGTAGAGTTATGAAATCTTTCACAGTTGATTATAATATTACATATAATTTTATGTATTATATGTAATTAAATATGTTATAATATTTATGTTATTGTGTACATTGCTCTCCTGGTTCCGCTCACTTCACTTCTCATCAATTTCCAGATTTTTCTGAAACCATTCCCTTCATAATTTCTTATAACATAATAGTGTTCCATTTAATTCATGTACCATAACTTATTCAGCCATTCCCCAACTAATGGGCATTGCTTCAGTTTCCAATTTTTTGCCACCACAAAAATAACTGGTATAAATATTTTTGTACATGTGTCCTTTTCTTTTTTCTTTTTTTGGGGTATGGACCTAGTAGCAATATTGCTAGGTCAAAGGGTATACAGAATTTTATGTCCCTTTGGGTATGGTTCTAACATCTAGCATCTAAAATGGTTGGATTACTTCACAGCTCCACCAACAATGCATCAGTATACCTATTTTCCCACATCCCCTCCAGCATTTGTCATTTTCCTTTCCTGTCACCTTAATCAATCTGAAGGGTATGAGGTGGTACCGCAGAGCTGCCTTAATTTGCACTTCTGTAATTACAAGTAGTTTAGAGCATTTTTTTCATATGACTACATAGCCTTGATTTCTTCCTCTGAAAACTGCCTGTTTATATCTTTTGAACATTTATCAATTGGAGAGTTTCTCCTATTTTTATAAATTTGACTTAGTTCCCTATATATTTGAGAACTGAAAAATTTATCAGAAAAACAGGCAGTAAAATATTCCCCCATTTTCCCTGCTTTCCTTCTAATTTTGGCTATGTTAGTGTTTTTTTTTTTTGTGTAAAACCTTTTTAATATAATGTAATCAAAATTATCCACTTTACCTCTTATGATCCTCTCATCAATTGTTTTGCTATAGTTTCTCCCTTATCCATTCATCTGACAGGTAATTCTTTTCCCCATATTCCTTAAATTTATGATGTCACCCTTTATGTCTAAATCATGAACTCATTTTTTTCCTTCTTTTTGGAGGGCAATTGGGGTTAAGGGACTTGCCCAAGGTCACATGGCTAGTTTTTGTGTTAAGTGTCTGAGGCCGAATTTGAACTCAGGTCCTCCTGACTCCAGGGTTGGTGCTCTATTCACTGTGCCACCTAACTGCCCCAGTCATGAACTCATTTTGAACTTATTTGGGTACTTGTTGTGATATGTTGGTCTATACCTAGTTTCTGCAAGAGCGCTTCACAGTTTTTGCTGCAGTTTTTGTCAGAGAGTGAGCTCTTGCCCCAATAGCAGGGATCTTTGGGTGTATCAAACACTAGGTTATTATGCTCATTTGTTTCTATATATTGTGCACCTAATCAATTTCATTGTTCAGCTGATCTATTTCTTAGTCAATACCAAATCATTTTGATGATTATCACTTTGTAAGATAGTTTGAGATGTGGTACTGCTAGGTTGCCTTCCTTCACATTTTTTCCTATTGATTCCCTTGATAACCTTTTGTTTCTCCAGATGAATTTTGTTATTATTTTTTTCTAGCTCTATAAAATAATTCTTTGTTGTCTGGTTGTTATGACATTGAGTAAGTAAATTAATTTAGGTAGTACTGTAATTTTTATATTGGTAAGTTTTACATTTTTACTGTGAACATTTACCACTTAGTAAATGGCAAATGCTACAAATCAGGATATGATCTATTGCTTTGTTGATTGTCTTGACTTTAGAAAGTGAGGGGGAAAATATCAACAATGTAGATCAAACTGAAAAGTGTTCCTGTTGACATTTTTTCCCCAGAGATCTAGTAAACATTTACTGTCAAACAGTTAGTCAACATATAGCTATTATGTGTCCCAACCCTTTCAGACAAATAGCTACAGTTCCTTCAACTGGCTTTATTTTTTTCAATTCAGCTCAATTCAATATATATTTATTAAGTTTCTACAATGTACCAAAAACTAGGCCCAGGGCTGAGTGTGCAATGATATAAATGAATAGTCCTTGTCCTCAAGGATCTAACATTCACTTGTATAAAGAAACAAAATGTATATGAAAAATAAATCCATAGTAATGTGGGGAGTGGGAAAAGTGTAAACAATTAAACAGAATTAAAAAAGACCTCATGGGGGGGGGGGAGGTGTCACAGTGAATAGAGCACTGGCCCTGGAGTCAGGAGGACCTGAGTTTAAATCTGGCCTCAGACACTTAACACAAAAACTAGCCATGTGACCTTGGGCAAGTCACTTAACCCCAGTTGCCCTCTAAAAAGCAAAAAAAAAAAAAAAAGATGTCATATAAAGTACTTTTGATGCTCCCCCTCAAGGGAGCTAGAAATTCTAAATTGAGGGAGAAAGAGGAGAGGGGAATATACAGTTATTAAGTTTCCACTGTGTACCAGCACTGTGCTAAGTGCTTTACAAATATTATCTCATTTGATCCTCACAACAAACCCAGGAGGCAGGCTGCAGTTAGGATCACTATTTTACAGTTAATGGAACTGAGTCAGACAGAGGTAAACTGATATTTCCAACTAGTAAATGACTGAAATCAGATTTGAATTCAGCTCTTCCAAACTCTAGGCCTAACTCTCTAGCTACTACACCACCTAGTTGCCACAAGTTTCAGAAGTGAATGGATAGAGAATTCAGGAACTGGAGATACAGCCTGCACAAACACAGGAATGAAAGATGAAATATCATACATGAGTCAGTTTGTCTAGAATGTAGAATATTGAGTAGAAACAAGGCTTTCACTGGGCTCTGGCTCCCACCACCTCCAATTCATGCAAAAGGTGACTCTGTGCAAACTTTGGAGCTACAGAACCCACAAAATGACACAGAGAAGCTAACGTCCCACTGAGGACAGGGAATGGCCAGCACAGTGCTCTGGGAGCCGACCCCAGCCCCCCCCCCCCTCACCTCACACCTCCCCCCAAGGTTTTAGCCCCAGGGTGGGCCTGACCAGCCACTGGCTGAAGGGACTTCAGATCACCAGCAACTGTGGTGGTTTCCAGAATTATCAGCCCATAGATGCTAAGGACAAAGTGAGAGGTCAGTGCAGTGTGGACTTTGGGATCTAATAGTTGGGTGTTCAGTCAGCCTTTATCCCCTGGAGGGAGAAACTGCTGAGGCACCACAGTGGTTCAGCCACTACCATGTGGCTGCTTCAGCTCCTGACCTACAGACTGTAGGGGGACCAAGCAACCAATCTGAGGGGTAATCATTCTTGCTTTAACATTCTTGTATCTGGATTGTGGTCTAGGGTGGAGGTCCTGGGGTGTGTGACCAGCTTGCCAGAGTGTGTGGAGGCTTCAGAGAGGGCACCCAACTAATACCTTCGGCAGCTGAGAAAACCCCAGAATTTGGTACAAAGCTCCCCTGTCTGGTAGCAGAGTCCTACTGCAGCAACAAGCCCAAAAGTCAAGTAATTGAGTAGCAACATGCCTAGGCAAAGGAAACAAAATAAACAGAAAAATTCAACATTAGACTCCTATTTTGGGGTCAAAGAGGATCAAAGCATGGAACAGGAAGAAGACTGTGAGGTCAGAACTCCTGTACCAAAAGCTTACAAGGAAAATATGAGCCATAGAGGAGCTTAAAAAGGATTTTAAAAAGCAAATAAGACCAGTGGAGGAAAAATTGGGAAGAGAAATGAGAACAATGTAAGAAAATGATGAAATGAGAGTCAACAACCTGACTGAAAAGAATAACACCTTAAAAAATAGACTAACTCAAATGGCAAAAGATGATCAAAAAGGCAATGAGGAGAAGAATGCCTTAAAAGGCCGAATTTGCCAGATGGAAAAAGAATCTCAAAAGTTCACTGAAGAGAATCATTCCTTCAGAATTAGATTGGAGCAAATGGAAGCTAGTGACTTTATGAGAAATCAAGATACTATTAAACAGATCCAAACAAATGAAAAAACAGAAGGCAATGTGACATATCTCATTGGGAAAACCACTGACCTGGAAAATAGATCCAGGAGAGATAATTTAAAAATTATTGGACTACCTGAAAGCCATGATCAAAAAAAGAACCTAGAAATCATCCTTCAAGAAATTCTCAAGGAAAATTGCCCTTATGTTTTAGGATGTATAATATTTGCAGGGAGGAGTGAGGGAGTGAAATCATTGTGGAAAGAGGTTGAATCTGGATTGTGAAGGATTTCATAGGCCAATGGTGGGGAGGGTTGTAATTTATTTTCTGACAAATAAGGAACCACTGAAGCTTTTTTTTAGCTGTGTGTATGTGTGTGTGTGTGTGTGAGAGAGAGAGAGACAGAGAGAGACAGAGAGAGAGAGAGAGAGTGAGAGAGAGAGAAAGAGACAGACAGACAGATAGAATCAGACCTGTGCTTTAGGGATATCTATTTGGTGGTTATGAGGAGGATGCATTGAAAAATGGAGAGAGAAGAGATAGGGAGATTAGTTTGGAGGCTATTGCAATCAATCAAGTAAAGGTATCAAATTCCCTTTTCAACCTGTTCTTTGTGTTCCCTAGTATTTCAGTACCTTTCATAATACAACGTTTATATTGAACGTAATGTTGCAGATGTAGCCTGACCATGACAGAATACAGAAGGACGATCATCTCCTTTGTTCTGGGCTCTAGATGTCTATTGATTCACTCTTGCCTAATCTTTGTCACTACCTTCTATTAATTATCTGGAAGATATTCTGCCACCTTCTTCAATTTCCTTAGCACCGGCCTGCAATCTTCCTCTCAACTCCTTCCTTTCCTGTTACCTTTGGATATTTTAATATTCATGTTAAAGTCTTTTCCAATATTCTATTCTCAAAGTTCTTTCATAAGCTCAACTCCTATAACTTTTATATATACCAGACTTAAAACATCCATGGGAATGATCACACCTTGAACTTCACAATTCCTCTCTCTAATCACCCTCTCCTGCCTCTTTCATCCATCCACCCATTCATCCATTCATTCATCTATCCATCAAACCATTTAACAAACATAAGCATTTGTTACATGCAGAGTACAATGCTAGGTACTCAGGAAGATGAAAACTGTAAGTAAGATATTCTACCTGTTCTCACAGGGCTAGCAGTCTAGTAGGATGATAAGACACCAGACCACATAATTATAATGCACAAAGATGGTATGAAAAATGAAACATAGAAGTGGAAAATAAAGTGCTGTGCTAGGGTTGTCGCTGGCCATGGACGTCTGTGAAGGCTTCTTGGAGAAGCTGGCATTAGAATTAAGTTTCAGAGGGGAGGTAGATATTTAAAAGATGAAAAGTGTAATAGATTCCTTTCAGGTTTAGGGAGAAGTATGAGGAAAAACATGGAGGTGGTAGAGCAGAGAGTGAATTTCAGGGAACAATCAATTTCACCAGAGCACACACAGTGTGTGGAAGGGAGTAGCAGAAGTCAAGGTTGGAAAAATAGCATGAAACCACATGGTAAATGGCCTTGGATGCCTAGAAAAGGAGTTTGAACTATACTCACTAGACAATAGGGAGTCATTGAAGATTCTTGAGGAAAGTAGTGATATTATTAGCTCTATGCAAAAGAAAGATTATTCTGGCAGCCATATGAAAAAAATAGAAGAGAGGAAAAGGTGATTGTGGGAAGACATGTTAGGAAGCAATTTTAATGGTCCATACAGGCACAAATGAGAAACTCTTCTAGGGTGGTAGCAATGAGAATAGAGAGGAGTGGATAGATGTGAGACATGTTACACAGGTGGAATTGGCAGGACTTGAAAACTGTTGGATATAACTGGAGAGAGAGGTCAAGTCACAGAAACCATATAATTCCAAGGTGCCAAACATGGTATGTTGGGTGAATGGTGATTGTATAGATCTTAAATGATATCTTGTGTTATAATTATTTATTTATATATTCTATCATCCTATTAGACTGAGACAAAAGTCAGAGACCTTCTTGATCATCTCTCTCTCTCTCTCTCTCTCTCTCTCTCTCTCTCTCTCTCTCTCTCTCTCTCTCTGTCCCTCTGTCTCTCTGTCTCTCTCTCACTCTCCTGTTTCTGTTGAGGGTACCACCATCTTTCTAGTCATCTAGCTTTGCAATCTCATTCATGCTTAAATTTTCCTTCTACCCATGCACCATTCATGTCTCATCAGTTGGCAGCTGCCCTGGAGATTTTATATCTTCAGCATCTTTCATTATGTGTCTGCTCTCTCCACTCACATCCCATCCACTGTAGTTCAGGTGCTTACCAACATTCACCTGTACTTTTTTTAATAGTCTTATAATTGGTCTACTTGCCTTCAATCTCTCCCTTTTCATAGCCTCCCTACACGTATCTGCCAAATCCTCCTAATGCACAGGCCTGACCATGTCACTGCCCTACTCAGGAAGCTCCAATGGTCCCCAGAATACAATGTTAACTCCTCTGTCCAGCACTAAAAGGTCTTTGCAATCCAACCCTAGGCTAGGCTTGTACGTTGCTCTCCTTCATGCACTGTAAGTTCCCGCCCAACTGATCTAGATACTGCTGCTTGTGCATGACATCCCACCATCTGGCTCCTCATCTTTGCACAGATCACCCACCCCATTCCTGGAAAGCACTTCCTTGTCACCTCTGCCTCTTAGAATAATCTAGAATTCTTTTAAAGCTCGGTTCAGGTAACAACTCCTACACAGGCCTGTCCTTATCATCATGAGTTTACCACCAATCACCTGAATCTAATTTGTACGTATTTACTATTTACATGCCTGCATTTATATTGTTTCCCCTTAATAGAATGTAAGCTCTTTGAGGGCAGGGACTGTTCCAATTTTGCTTTTGTGTTCCTCCTTCTTAGCACAACATATACTCACTAGACAATAGGGAGTCATTGAAGATTCTTGAGGAAAGTAGTGATATCACTAGCTCTATGCAAAAGAAAGATTCTGGCATAGAGTAGGCCCTTAAATGCTTATTTAATGAACGAATTATTTTTTTTCCTCTTCATATTCTTATACCTAGCAGAATTTCTTGAATATAGTAAGTACTTAAAAGAATGTTTCTTTTGAATAAATGCTTGTGGAAATGATGGCTTCTCAGGAAGAATCTGTCCAGGCAGGCAGAACTCTTATCATAATAACTGGAAGTATTTTTTTTTTTTTAAGCAATTGGGGTTAAGTAACTTGCTCAAGGTTACACGGCTAGTCATTTGATTTTTGCGTGGGTGCTCATTTTCTGAGGCCGGATCTGATCTCGGGTCATCCAAACTCCGAGGCCGGCGCTCTTACTCACTGCGCCACCTAGCCGCCCCTTGAGGGCAATTGGGGTTAAGTAACTTGCCCAAGGTTACACGGCTAGGTTTTTGTTTGTTCGGATTAAGTGTCAGAGGCCGGGCTCCGAACTCAGGTCCTCCTGATTCCAGGGCCGGCGCTCTATTCACTGCGCCACCTAGCCGCCCCAACTGGAAGTATTTTAAAAGATCAAAGTCATAGTATATCTATGGTATATAGACAGTATGGTTCTATGTAAATGCAAGAGAACTAAGGTTTGAAAACCAGATCTGCTGCTTATTCTCAATATGACCCAGATGGAACAAGTCACATAGCCATCTCTTGGCCCGAGTTGCCTCATATGTAATATGAAAAAGGGGATAAATTAGAATATCTTTAAGTTTCTTTCTAGTTCTCAATACTCTGTCTATTAAGAGGAGATCAGTGAACATTGCAGTAGCTAGGAAGACTTCCTAGAAGAGATGGCACTGTGTTTGGATCTTTGGGGAAAAGAAACCTTTATATCAACAGAGATATATAGGGAGGGCTTTGAACAATAGAGTCCATTAATGAAGGAAGGACTGAGAAGTGGGAATTCTATGATAGGATTAGAGGTAAATAGGATTAGAAGCTGACAACAACCTTAGAGACACCCAACCAAATTCCTCCATTTTATGAATGATAAAAATGAGGCCCAGTGAGGTTTGTATAATCTCAGGGTTGAAAAACAACTTAGCATTTATCTGGTTTAATCTTCTGTTTGATAGAGGAATCCCCTTAACAACATCCCTAACAAGAGGTTATCCAAATTCTGCTTCTTTTAGTGGTGGGAAATTGACTACTTTATGAGTCAATACATTCCATTTATAGGCAGCTATAATTGTTAGAAAGTTTTCCTTACACAAAGCTAAAATTTGCCTCACTGGCCTTTCCAACCATTGATATTAGTTCTGTCCACAATGAACAAATCCAATCCTCCCCCATATAATAGCCTTTCTATATTCAAAGACTGTTATTATATTTGATCTTTCCCTGGCTAGACTTTCCCATTTCCTTCAAATGTGACTTAACATGGCATGGTTCCATATTTCCTATCATCAGAGCCACTAACTGTTTTTGCATTTGGAGCAAGCAACAAAAACCATGCCGGAGGCAAATGGAACAAAATGGCTGTTATCCAGAAGAGAGGGAGGATGGGGTACAAAAGCCTAGGAAATTGTCATGAGGCCACTTCTAGGGAAGCCACCACATTGGAGAGGAGGATGGAGCAGAGTCCAACACCCACGTAGTCAATATTAAGGGAGCTTGCTATTTTAATTGGGACAGCTAGCTGGTGCAATGTATAGAGCACAGGGCCTAGAGACAGGAAGGCTCATCTTCCTGAATTTAAATCTGACTTCAGACATTTGCTGGCTGTGTGGCCCTGAGTAAGTAACTTAACCCTGTTTGCCTCAGTTCCCTCATCTGTAAAATGAACTGGAGGAGGAAATGGCAAACCATTCTAGTATCTTTGCCAAGAAAACTCCAGAAAAATGGGGTCACAAAGAGTCAGAAACTACTAAATTCCATTTTTACTAAGCACTTCTTTCTAAACCAAGAGCTAAATTCTGTTTCTACACTTCTAAAGAACTCCAAATGTCAACAAATTTACTATTTTGGCATCCTGTGGCAAAGTCCCAATCATTCTGCCCTAGTTACAGATTTTTTCACCATTCTAGTCATCTGTATACATTCTAGTTTGCCAATGTTCTCTAAAAATCCCAGACCCCGGTATCACGTGGTGGCCAAACCCACTATTCCCCCCGTGGAATAACACTTGTGTTTCCTTCTGGACCAACTAAAAGTTTAGTCTGATGTTTTTCAAACTAAAGAAATTTTAAATCATGGCTATTTTGACCATGTGATCGATGGCAGTTCTAAATGAAAGAGAATGTTGTGAGATTGTTCCTTACATATATTCAGTCACATTAAATGAACATTTATTAAGAATGGATTCTGTGCAAATTCCTGTGTTAACTTCTTAGGGATAGGAAGAAATTAAGCAAGATACTTGTCCTTATGAGAACTAGTAGGGGTACAATGCACATTCAGAGAATTATGATATATACTTAATGCCTAAGAGAAATATGAGCAAAGTTCTATGTGAAGTCCAAGTTGATAAATCTATTGCTTATGGGAATCTAAGATGAAGGGAGATTTCATGGGGAAGGTGGCCATTGAGACTGGCCTTGAAGAATAGGGGACATGTCATTCAATCAAGATGACAGGAAGAGGGGACCTTTCTAGACTTGAGGAGCAATGTGAGCAAATATGCGGAGGTAAAAAACATGGAACATGATCAAAGGTTGGTGAATAATCCAGTTTGGCTGGAGCATAAGGTACATGAAGGGGAGTAGTGTGAGATGAGTCTGGGAAGGTAAGATGGGACCAGACTGTGGGGAGCCTGAAATGCCAGGCGAAGGATTTTGGTCTCAGCTCAAAGCATAAAATATATGCTTTAAAAAAATAAAGATGGTTTTTTGGTTTTCTAACATGTGAGTGATAGGAAAACATTTTTTAATATTTTCCTAAGATTTTTATTAGTTATTTCAGACAAGTAGGATTTATGGCCAGTTCCATGAGAACTATATGAGAAAGTTGCATGCTGAAGGAGCAGGAATCATCTGGGAGTGATCTTAACATTGTATGATATTTTAAAACAAACAAACAAAGATCCCTTTAGCTCACTAAAGTAAGTGGTTTCATTAAACTTAATGTAAGAATGGACTTCCTTTCTGGGGAGAATGCCTGAAAATAGATTCTTTTCAGAAATGTATGGCAGATACAGAGGTAGCTAGGTGTGTGGATAGACTCCTGGGGTGTCAAGGAGACCTGAGTTCGAATCCAGTCTCAAATACTTACTACCTGTGAGACTTTGAGCAAGTAAATTAATCTCTTCCTGACTCAGTTTCCTCTATTGTAAAATGGGGAATTATAATAGTCCATCATTTCCTTCCATTTTAACCCCTTCCCTACCCTTTGAGAGTACACATATATCAGTGGTTAAGTTTGAGGGGCTGTGCTGCTGATGTTTAGCAGCTGAGCAGAAGGACTATGTATCTAGTAGCTTATAAAGGAAGAGATGACTTTTGCTCTCTCTCATCCAAGTGGCTAGTTTGGGCTTCTGACAGTTCTTCCTTGGACTCCCCAAGGTCCATGGGGGAGATTTTTTGCCCTTTCATCTAGTGACTAAAGTGGCTCTCCTTCATGGAAGGAAGAACATACACTTGTCTAGGTGAGGTTGACACTGGATCTCAAGGTCCAAGTGTTCTCTTCTGCTTTGTGTCATTTTCTCCAATCATAGGTGACTGAACAACAATCCTGAGATGGGTGTTTCCAGTCTTGGTGGCAACCTCTTCAATTTGGGAAATGGGTGAGTTCTTGGGTCTGGGGTGCTGGTTTCCCAGCAGGAAGTGAACTCTACAATAAGTTCTTGAGGATGACCACCCCCCTTGAGAAAGAGTACAAAGAAGGAAACAGAGCATTTAAAAAAAATTTAAATGCCTCATATTTTGTTACTGGATGAAATCTGCTTATGCAATGAAATGCTAAATGAGAAAAAGACAGATCAGTTAATGTGCTTTTAATCACCTGAGAAGGGAATATATTATGTCTAGCCACTTAACATCAACTGTCTCTTAGACGCTGTGCCCTGCATAAGAAATGCACACAGAGAGAAAAGCCAGCAATTCCTGCCTTGGAAGATCACTTCCAACATATTATCAGGTCAGAGCAATATGCTAGTCTCAGCAAACACAGGGGCATGATGTCAGCTCAATCTCACAACAAAACTTTGTCCAGCTTAATTCTTTGCACTGGGTTTTGGTTGGACCATGTATTGCATGGGTAAGTACGTGATACAGGGGATAAAGGGCTAAGCCTAGAGTCAGGAAGATTCTTCTTCAGATACATCCTAGCTGTGTGACCCTGAGCAAATCACTTAACCCTATTTGCCTCAGTTTCCTCATCTGTAAAATGAGCTGGAGAGAGGGGCGGAGCCAAGATGGCGGAGTAGAAACAGCTCCTCCAAGCCTCTCTGCCCCCAGATTCTCCACAAACTATGTAAAAAAGGACTCTGAAAATCTTCTGGAGCCCCAGCACCCACAGAACGACACAGAGAAGCTAACCTCCCGCTAAGGACAGCCCAGCACCCTGCAGGAAGGACCAGCGCAGTGGTCTGGGAGTCAGTCTGGGAGCCCAGGTCCACGTGAGCCGAGGTTTTAGCCCCAGGGCGGCAGGGCCAGCAGCCGGCTGGAGGAACCCCAGAACACCAGGAACTGTGGAGACCCCAGAATTATCAACATAGACTTGCCTAGGACAAAGTAAGAGGTTAGTGTCCTATGGACTTTGGGACCTGTATTTGGGGAATGCGTCAGCTCCCTCCCCTGGGGGCTAGAAGCTACTGAGGAGACACGCCATTTTGTAGTTTTCATAGGCATTTCCGGCTCCCAGCCTACAAATCTTGGGGAGATCCAGCGATCAGTCTTGGGGGGTAATCGCTCTTGCTTTAACCTCCCTGGATCTGGATTGTGATCTAGGGTGGAAGTTGTGGGTGGGTTTACAGCTTGCCAGAAACGGAAGTTGCCCCCCACACGTTCGGGACGAAAATTCCTCTATCTGGCCTTAAAGCCATAGTGTGGCAACAAGCCCAAAAGTCAAGTAATTAAGTGGCAACATGCCAAGGCAAAGGAAACAGAAAAATGCAACCCTAGACTCCTATTTTGGGGGCATAGAGTGGGAAAAGGACTGTGAGGTCAGAAGTCCTGCTCCAAAAGCCCCAGGGGGAAAACATGAGCGGGTTGCAGGCCATAGAGGACCTTAAGAAGGACTTTAAAAATCAAATAAGAGAAGTGGAGGAAAAATTAGAAAGAGAATGAGAAGGATGCAGGAAAAGTATGAAATGAGGGTCAACAGCCTGACTGAGGAAAACAACACCTTAAAAAATAGACTAACTCAAATGGCAAAGGAGGCCCAAAAGGGCAATGAGGAGAAGAATGCCTTAAAAAGTCAAATTTGCCAGATGGAAAAAGAATCTCAAAAGTTCACTGAGGAGATTCATTCCTTCAGAGTTAGACTGGAGCAAATGGAAGCTAATGACTTTATGAGAAATCAAGATGCTGTTAAGCAGATCCAAACAAACAAAAGATTAGAAGGCAATGTGAAATATCTCATGGGAAAAACCACTGACCTGGAAAATAGATCCAGGAGAGACAATTTAAAAATTATTGGACTACCTGAAAGCCATGATCAAAGAAAGAACCTAGAAATCACCCTTCAAGAAATTCTCAAGGAAAATTGCCCTGATGTTTTAGATCCAGAGGGCAAAATAGAGGTTGAAAGAATCCACCGATCACCTCCTGAAAAGATCCCAAAAAGAAAACTCCCAGGAATATTATAGCCAGGTTCCAGAATCCCCAGATCAAGGAGAAAATACTACAAGCAGCCAGAAGAAACAATTTCAATATTGTGGAAACACAATCAGAATAGCCCAGGACCTGGCAGCTTCTACACTGAGGGATCAAAGGGCATGGAATGTGATGTTCCAGAGGGCAAAAGAGCTGGGAATGAACCCAAGGGTCACCTACCCAGCAAAACTGAGTATTTTGTTTCAGGGGAAAATATGGTCATTCAGTGGAATAGAGGACTTTCAAGCATTCTTGAGGAAAAAACCAGAATTGAATAGAAAATTTGACACCCAGACACAAGAAGGAAGAGATGCCTGAGAAGGTAATCAGGGAAAAGAAATCAAAAGGAACTTATCAAAGTTGAACTATTTACATTCCTATATGGAAAAGCAATAACTGTGACTGATGATATCTTTCTCACTATGAAAATAATGGAAGAAGGGGGTGTGGTCATATGAATACATAAGTGAATGTGTGTGTATATGGTTACAGTTATATATGGATAGAGGGCATAAGTTGAATTTGTTGGGAAGGGAGAATACTCAAGGGATGAAATTATGAGGTGAGAGAGAAAGTGGCAAGAGGAGATGGGGAGAGACAGGGTAGGGTAAACTATCCCTTTAGAAGAAGCAAGGGGAAGTGGTTGCAAAGGAGGGGGAGAATAAGGAAGGCTAAAAAGACAAAACCACATTCCCATTGAATTTGGTTCAGGGAGAAAATGACATACATACTAAATGGGATATCTCAACCTGCAGCAGGATAGGGGGCAGGGGGATGAGAGGAGGGATGATGGATGGGAGGGCATCCTTGGGGTGAGGGGAGGTTGGAAGTACCCACTATAGAAGAGGGACAGGATCATGTAGGGAACGGACCAGGTGGGGGGTGGGATGAGTGGGAGGGAATTATAAGCAGCCTTGTACAATATATCTACTATGATAATGTTCTGCATAGCTAGACATATACAACATATACTGAATTACTTATCTCCCCAGAGGGAATGGGTGACAAGGGAGGAAGGAAATGGATCTGAAATTCAAGGTTGTAACATTAAATGTTTCAAATATATATATAAATACTATTATTAATACTCTTTTGCCTATAATTGGGAGATAAGATGTGCAGGCATTGGGACACAAAGATTTATCTTCCTCTAATGGAAAAGTCGATGGGGGTATGGGAGAAGGTATGGGAGAGAGCAGATTGGAGGAATCGATATCTTGTGGGACTGCTATTCTGGGAGGCTGGGTAGGGGAATAGTGGGGGGAAAATGATTGTAACTCAAAATCTGGTGGAAATGAATGATGTAAAACAGAAGTTAATAAAGTATTTGTTTAAAAAAAAATGAGCTGGAGAAAGAAATGGCAAACCACTCCAATTATCTTTGCTAAGAAAACCCCAAATGAGGTTATGAAGAGTCAGACATGACTGAAACAACTGAATAACAAGTAGTGCTTAAAATAGCCAGATTATTACATTTCTATATGACACATGGATGTCTTTATAGTTTTGAAATGGGATTTAATATATAACTTTAGAAAGAAGCCCTTTATTTACAGTCTCATAATTTATATTTTTCTACAAAGCACTGTTTCTTTTTCTTAGGACCCAATAGATTTCCTCTGGTGCCATTGTGCTGATTTCCCAGGATAGGACCAGTTATTTCCTATGATTTATACAAACTTCTCAGAAATGTTGGTTAACAATATCCATTGTTTGATGAGAAACCAGATGTGACAAGCAAAGGTTCCTGTACCTGTCAAGCACTTACCACCTTCTTCAGAGATGCACAGCCTTCCTGTAATAATCTTAGAGGAAAGGGTCACTGGACGTGTCATTTAGAAGGATTTATTTAGCACTTTCTGGAAATGTCTCCATGGTTTAGGGAACTGAATTTGCTTCACAGGATTTAAAACTAGATTGGACCTAGAAATCAGCTCCTTCATTCTACAGATTAAGATGCCAAGGTCCAGAGTGGTGATATGAGTTACTTATGGTCCTGCACAGTAATTGGCAGAGTTGAGATTTGAATTTAGGATTGTTGACTCCATATACAATGCTCTTTCCATTAAAGTATAGTGCAATACAAAGCACCTTTATTAAAAGTACAGTGTTATGATGGGCACCAGAAGAGAAGCAAGATTTAGATAGTACACACTGACCTTACCCCCAGCAAGCTAGCAGTCTAGTAAAGAGAGAAGTTACTGCCAGAGGGAGAAAATGACAATATACAATAATGTGTGACTAGAGAAGCTAAGAAAAGTTCTATGTGAAATTAGAGAGGGCTTCACTGAGAAGGTAGTATGTGAGTTGACCTTTAAATAATAGATAAAATATAGAAGATATTCTAGGAATAGGAAACAGATCAAGCAAAATTATGGAAGTGGAAATGAATAACATGTAAAGGGGACGGAGAGTAGTACGACTTGACTAAATTGTAGACTGTAGACTTATAAAGCTGGAAAAGCTGGGTGATGCTAGATTGCGGAGGGCTTTAAATTTAAGGAAAACAAGTTTGAATTTTGCTTGATAGACAATAGGAAGCCATTGAAGATTTTTAGTGGGGGAATGAAATAATAAAATCCATATATTAAGAATGAGTGTGGGGCAGCTAGGTGGCGCAGTGAGTAGAGCGTCGGCCCTGGAGTCAAAAGGACCTGAGTTCGGATCTGACCTCAGACACTTAACACACACAAACAAAAAGAAAAAGCTAGCCGTGTGACCTTGGGCAAGTTACTTAACCCCAATTGCCCTCCAAAAAGAAAAAAAAAAAGAATGAGTATGATCTTGGTCTCAAAGAAATGGTATGAAAAAGAACCTCCCTGTTCATACACTTCTTTACATAGGGGAACTGTGACTGTGGAACACTGTAAAAAATGTCACACTGCTGAACTATTTTTCTTTTTCCTTTATTAAAATATTTTTATAAGGATGTCTTTTGGGAGAGGAGGAGAAGAAATACATTGAGTAGATAATATGAAATAATATATCAATTTTTAAAATAATAATGACTTCTGGGAATGGTGTGAAGGATGAATTAGAAGGGTAAAAGAATGGAAGCCAGAATATTTTAGTTTAAGAGATTTTTAGTGTAATAGTTTCGAGACTGTTACAGTAATCTAGATGAGTAGAAATAAAGGCCTATACTAGGGTGGTGACAGTGGAAAAGTAAAGAGGGGAGAAATATGAGAGAAGTTACAAATATAGAATTGATAGAACTTGGCAACAGGCAAAGGAGACACCAAGATTTGGAATATGGGAAATCATTCAGGTGATGAAAATAGTGAAATCAGATGTGAAGAAGCAGGTTTGAGAGAAACCTTTCCCATTCCTCCTGATTATTCAGATATCAATGACAGCAATTCAGCAATCACATCTAGCAGTTATTTTAGTACTCAGGGATGTAATTTATTTGGGCCAGCTGTCTTGAACTCCTCAAGGGCAATCAGGTTCTCTCTTAGTTCCCTAAACTCATCTTTAACAATCTTCCTATTAACCACTTTTGACTCCAGATAGGACTTCAGATACTTGCTACCTGTGTGGCTCTGGGTAAGTCATTTAACCTATGTTTGCCTCATCTATACAGGAGGAATAATAATAATACTCTATCCCATGATAGTTTTGAGGATAAAGTTAGATAATATTTGTAAAGTGATTTGCAAATCTTAAAATGCTATGTAAATGCTACTATTGTCATTACTATTACTATTCTTAATCTCTATCTGCCTGAGTTTCCTCGTCTATAAAATGGAGATAATAATAGCCCCTACTTGTAAAGCACCTTGAAAACTTTAAAGTGCTCTATAAATGTTTACTATTATTATTGCTCTTATTTCCAATATGAATCTGATTTACCATTAGAAAAAGTCATTCTGAAATAAGATTGGAACAGCTTCTTACTTTTACCACTTATTGCCCCATCCATCCTCTTTTCCCCAATGTAGCTTAGTACTCTCGACACTGTTCTTAAAGTTCTTTCATGCTTTTATACTCCTCCTGTGATCTGCCTTTGCTTCTGTCTTCTGTATACATCTTTTAAAAATCCAAGTTTGGTGATGAGTGCCCTGTGCAACTATGCTGGTCTTTTCAGAGAAAGAACTCTCATTTTTGGAATTATTTCCTTTTGGATCTTCAGAATTTTAATGTTGAGAGCTTCTTATTTGTCTTGGCTTAACTTTTTCTGTGGAATTTTAGTCTATGGGATCCAGAATATCATTCCTTTGAACTCTTTGAAATCTATTCTCCCCAAATCAAGGGTTCATAATAGATTATATTTGTTTTTCCTCTCCTTATCTATCACAAGCTTTAGGGGAAATAATCACTCTCCCCACCCCCCCTTCCAATGTTCCCATCATCTCCACATCAAAAAAATCTCCTTTTAATAAGACTCAGATTGCAAATAGAAATTTCCATTGTGAGTTCCTTTACCTTTCAAAAATAGTTATCATTATGGCAAGTTAAAAAAATTTTAGTTGTCCTGTTTTTTGGCAGAGGGTGTTGTAACAGATATCTGAACATATGATGTTCTGTACGAGTTTTTCTGTTTCCTGATCTACTCATCTATTTCCTCTTTCTGACAAGGTAGCTTGTAGTACATGCTAATGCCCAAAATGCCTCTGTTTATACCTTCACTGATCTTCACTCAAGTCCTCACTATATTTCTCCATTCTGGATTTCCCTACATAAGCATTTCTTTTTCATATCCAATGCTACTCTACCATTCACTTTCTTTTACCTATCCTGATTCTTTGAATAAGGTATACTTATTCAGAGCCATATTTCAGTCATAGATCTTTACTAGCAAGCCTCAGTGATGCTTAAGGGGTCAGATTTGCTTTCTTATATTGTCTGTACTTTGTGCATTTTTATATAGACATTTAAGCCTTTAGGCGTTATGCCTCCAATTCTTTCTTGGACTTTGTTCCTTTTGTGCTCCTGAGTATCTTGAACTGTTATTTTTCTTCCTTATTTTGCAACTACTCTTTATGGCATCTTACTTGGTAGGTGGGTATTTCTTTCCCTCCACATTCCTTTTCAGTTTAAACACTTCATTTAGTTTTACGAGACTCCTAGTAAATAAAAAATTTAAATTTAGTAAGTTGCACTCCAACCTTAGCTAGAAAGTATATATTTAAAGCCAGTCCAGAAATGCAGATTCTATTCTCAGACACTATCTTTCTTAACCACTTGACAACCATGCCTAGTTCCCTCCCCTATGCTCATTAATCTCACCAATTCATTTTACCTAATTTTTTCTTATTAAAATCATAGGTTCATAGCCTTAGAGCTATCACAGATGACTCATTTACAGATGAGTAAATTGAAGCCCAAAGGGTTTAAGTTGACTTGTCCAAGTGCGCACACAGTTAATATGGGTTTGAGGCAAGATTCAAACTCGGGTTTTCTTGACTTCATATTTAGAACTCTGTCCACTGTACCTCTTAGATTGCCTTATCAGTAGCCTTTTTTTTTCCTTTCTCTATTTGAATGTAAGTACCAGGATGTCAGGGACTTTCTCTGTGGTGCTAGGGGACAATATAGAGGTTGGTTAGTTGAATGATCAGTTAAGTCCTTTTTCTCCTCCTCTGGTTGTTCTTTTCAATCTTTTTCCTCCTTCAGAATGAATCTTCTTCAGTTTGAATCATTCTACTTCAAATTCTCCCTGGTTTCCTAACTTTCTCCTACATATTTGTAATCTGTCTCTCTTTTTCACAATTCCAAAATTTTTCTCCATTAACTTCATGGTTTCTTTTTTCGAGTTCAAGTCCTTCATAAATTCCTTTTAACACAAACTTCTCCTTTGTAAATAAGGGTTAGAATCAAATTTAAAAAGACAAAACTTCCTAAGAATTTGAGCTCAGTCTCAAGCATGAAATAGGCTGATCCAGGAGGAGGAAGGTTAACTCTCACTAAAAGTCTTCAACCCAAGGTCCTTCCTGAATACTTGTATGCAGCACTGGACTGCTTCTTATTGAGATAAAATTCAGACTAGGTAAACTCTAAGGTCCCTCCCAACTCTGAAAGTTTATGATTCTAGGAAAATACTGCTCTAGAAGTTGAGGGACAAAGTTCCTTATGAATACTAAGCCCAATGCTTATAGCCCAATATCCTATTTTAACATCCATCATTATTACATTACATTATTACATAGTTAGCAATCCATATTCTTAATTAATAATCATTCTTATCTCCAACAGACTTTCTATTGATTGAATGAGTTCTATAGCTATTTTTCCTTACTTCTATTTGCCCTAAAACACTAAAAAGGGGAAGGTTCCCCTTTAAAGACTAAAAGATGAGTTTTAATTGTTCTGGAAGTTGATGAGCATATCTATGTTCATATCCTTTATGACGTCCTGGATTTTATTGCAATCGTCACCATCACCATCACCACCACCATTGTCACTCATATTTTTCTCACAAATACTCTATGGAGTTGGAAGTATGGAAATTTTCATGCTCATTTTATAATAGGGGAAACTGAAATTGAGAGAGGTGAAGGAACAGGGCCATAGCCATGGAGCTAGCAAGCCTGGAGTTGGTTTACCAGGTCTCCTGATGCCAAGACCAGTGTTCTTTGCACTATCCCACCCCAATGACACTGAAGCTGAGACATTAAATGATTTGCCTGGGTCTCATAGCCAGATACTTCATAGCTGTGTGACCTTGGGAAAGTCCCTTAATCTCTATTTTAGCTTCTTCTGCTATAAAATAAGGAGGATGGGTGTGCTAGCATCTAAGGTCCCTTCTGCATCTAAATCTATAATTTTGTTGTAATCTTTTCTAGGCATGGCATAGTCAAAAAACTCTGGATTTACAGTCCGAGGAAGGGGCTATCTCTTGGCTCTGCTTCCCTTCTCTGGAGACCAATTTCTTCTTGGAACCTTCATTTTCGGGAAGGACTGAGACCAGTCATCCAATATTCCAGACTTAGCCACCATGCCCCCAGCTCATATCTCCTTGCAAACTCTGCCGCTTCTTAGCTTTCTTTTTTTGTGTTTTCTTCTAATAGAATGTAAGCTATCTGAGGGCAAGGATTATTTTTCTTTTTGTTTGCATTTACATCTCCCGCTCTTAATACAGTGCCTGGCACATAGTAAACACTTAATAAATGCTTTTTAACTAACTGACTGACTCCTCAATCATAAAATGAAGGAATTGGAGTGGATTATTTCTTAAGACTGGTCTAGCTCTCAATACTTTGATCCTCTCATCTCCTGTCTTTCCTGATTAATTTCCTCCCCTGAGGTGGTAGTCCTTCTCCTCAGTACCATCCCTATTCCTTTGATCATTTTCACTTGTGTTCCTCTGTTTCTTACCCAGTTCTGTTATGACTCTCCTGAGATAAGCAAGCAGCCCAGAGCTCAACTTTCCAGGTGAAGTTGCCCTGTCACTTGAGACAAATACCTGATTTTAAAAATCTCTATCTCAATAACAACAGTACAAAAAATACCCTTAAAATTGCCTTCCTAAGGACATAATTATTTGTTTTAAAACCACCCCATCATAACAGAGAATTATAGACAAGTTTTCATTATTTTTATGATTACAGGATTACTGAATGTCAGAGCTATAATGCACCTTAGAGAACATTTAAGCCAAACCCCTCAATTATTTCAGACACAGTTTTGCTGTTTTCAGGAATCTGAGAAATCTCAGGTTCCTGAGAAACATTTGTGATCATTAGCACAGTCATTAAGCCTTGTCTGGCAAATGTAACCTGGTCTTGTTGCATATCAAAAGACATTAATTGAGTAAATCCCAACCCTGTCACTTCCACTTAGCATAGACTCTTTTGACATGATGCTCCTCTTAATTAGACTAAAACCTCAGGAACCAAATCTCTGAACTCATATGAATCCAGCTTCCCCCATTCCCTGGATGTGTAACTTTTTAAAAATAATTGCTTTATCCAACAACTATAGAAAATTGGAAATGAACAAATAACCTGCCTAATTATTCAAGTTTGAGTTGGAGATTATGTTACACAGAATCTTTAGTCCCATTTCATACATAGTTCAAATATTATTATTTCCCATATAAAAGAAAAGGAAACAGACTAAGAGAAGTATCAGAAAAAGGACTTGTACCCAGGCCTTTTGATCTCAATTACTGGTCTTTGTACTACAAAATGCTGCTTCTAGACCCTTATTTAAACAACAGAGTAAAGAGAAGTCCTTTACAATCAGAGAGTCTTAGATCGTGAAAGGCCATCATCAGAAGTTAGTTGGGTGAAAGCAGCTCTTTCTACATTCTTTATAATTCTAATTGTTAAGATCTTTTCCTCTGCCCAACTGAAATAAATTATTTGTCTCTGCACCTTCTGCTTATCAAGTCTACTATTGCTAATAATAGTAATAATCCACATTTTACCCCATATTCTATTTAGCCAATCGAGCTTCTACTCCCATCATTCCATTGAAATTGTTCTCTTACAAGTCACCAAGCCAATCACCTTTTCTCAATCCTTATCTCCTTTGGGCCCTCTGTAATTTGTAAGGCTTCTGACCACCCCATTCTAAAAAGGGAAGAAGGAATAGGCATTTATTAACCAGGCTAAGTGCTTACCAATATGTCATCTGATTTTCACAGCAACTCTTTAAAATAGACTCTGCTATTATCTCTTTTATAGTTGAGATAACTACGGCAGACAGGTTAAGTGACTTGCTCAGGGTCACATAGCTAGTAAATATCTGAGTCAGATTTCAACTCAGTTCTTCCTGACTCCAGACCTGGCACTCTATCTATTGGAATACTTAGCTGCCTACACTCTACTGGCTCTTCTATTATCTCTAAATGATAATTTTCTCTCTCCTTTGCTGATTTTTTTGTTATCCTCCTGATGTCTTAAATTCGGTGTTCCTAAAACCCTGTTCTTGGCTTTCTTTTATTTCCCCTTAAAGTTTCTCCCTTGGTAAGTTAGTTTATTTTCTCAGTCTCTCTTTGCCATTTAACTTGCAAGTCTGACTGCAAGTCTCTCCTATGACCCATTGGGCATATCCATCACGTCCCAAACATCTCAACATGTCCCAAACAAAACATATTATCTTTTCCCTACCCCATAATATCAATCACATCAATCTCCTTCCTTCATCTCATTGCTATTACTATACTATAGGTCGACCAAATTACTTGTCTGGATTATTCTAATACGATCATAGATTTAGTTAAATAGACTTCCAACAGCTCTTCTTGCCTCTACTCTCTCCCCACCTCATACCCACTTCATCCCATTATCAGATTAACCTCCCTTATGCAAAGACTCACTGATATCATTTCTGCTTTAAAATCTTCAGTGATTTTCTATTGCCCACCAACTAAAATTCAAACTTGTATTCAAGGTTCTCCATAAGTTAATACCACCCTACTTTCCCAGTTTTATTTCATATCATTCCTCATAAAATAATTTCCTTTGAAGTTCCAAAGTAGAATTCCTGGGATTCAATTCCATTTAATAAGCATTTAGAAGTGGAAAAAATGAAGTCCAGTGTTGCCTCTGACACTTTTCTAGGTGTGACAATGCACAAAATACTTAAATTCCCTGAACCTTGGTTTCCTCATCTACAAAATGGAGAAGGGAGACTGTGCCTCTTGTGGTACCTACCACAGAGAGTTCTTGCAGTTCTTACAGACTGGAGCTCTAGGTGATGACTAAGGGGAAGACGCCCTCTGCAAATCCAAACTAACCCTTCATCTACAACTTAAAGGTTTTAGAGCATCTCTCTCTAAAGCATCTGTCTCTACAGACCCCAGGGTCACAATATCAGAGATAAGACTTGAACCTTGTTTTTCCTGGCTTCAGATCTGCTTTTGACCCACTATACCAAGATTCCTCTTTCTTTTTTTTTATTTTTAATTAATTTATTTATTTTTAGTTTACAAGATTCAATTCCATAGTTCCTTTAGTTTCAAATTTCCCTTCCCTCCCTCCCCCCACCCCCCATGACGCCATATAGTCCAGTATAGGATCTGCAAATAATTTCACAATAGATATTAGTCAAGTTACAAAGGCATATTGTACTAGATGGGATGAAAAATGGCAAAGAAGAAATAAAACCAAACAATGAAAAGAAAAAGATTAATTAGTTTTCTTCCATCAGGATTCAAGCTCAGTTCTTTCTAGTTATTTCTCTGGATGTAGGCATCTCTCTCCTTCATGAGTCTTTCGGGATTGACTTACATCACTGCATTGCTGAGAAGAGTCCAGACTGTCATAGTTGGTCATCACACATATGTTGTGTCTGTGATTGTTTACAAATTTCTCCTGGTTCTACTCTTCTCACTCAGCATCAGTTTGTATAAGCCTCTCCAGGTAAATATGAAAACCGTCTCTTCCTCATTTCTTATAGCATAATAATATTCCATTACATGCATATACCACAACTTGTTTAGCCATTCCCCAATTGATGGGCACCCCTTTAATTTCCAATTCTTTGCAACCACAAAAAGAGCTTCTATAAATATTTTTGTACATATGGGTCTTCCTCCCTCTGCTATGATCTCTTTGGGATATAACCCTAGAAGTGGTATTACTGGGTCAAAGGGTATGAAATTATTTACTGCTCTCCAGAATGGTTGGATAAGTTCATAACTCCACCATCAATGCATTAGTGCTCCAATTTGCCCACATCCTCTCCAGCATTTGTCATTTTCCTGTTTTGTCATCTTAGCCAATCTGACTGGAGAGATGTGGTACCTCAGAGTTGTTTTGATTTGCATTTCTCTAATCAATAGTGATTTAGAGCATTTCTTCATATGCTTATAGATAGCTTTAATTTCTTTCTCTGAAAACTGCTTCTTCATATCCTTTGACTATTTATCAGTTGGGGAATGACTTGTATTCTTACAGATTTGATGCAATTCTCTGTATATTTTAGAAATGAGTCCTTTATCAGAGACATAGATTGTAAAAATTCTTTCCCAATTCCCCACCTCCCTCTTGATCTTGGTTACATTGGCTTTGTTTGTACAGAAGCTTTTCAATTTAATGTAATTAAAATTATCCATTTTGCATTTTATAATGCTCTCTAATTCTTGTTTGGTCCTAAAGTCTTTCCCTCTCCACAAATCTGACAGGTAAACTATTCCTTGCTTTCCCAGATTGCTTACAGTATCATCCTTTATACCTAAATCATGTACCCATTTAGACTTGATTTTGGTATATGATGTTAGGTAATGGTCTATGCCCAGTTCCCGCCATACTGTATTCCAGTTTTCCCAGCAGTTTTTGTCAAGTAGTGCATTCTTATCCCAAAAACTGGGGTCTTTGGGCTTATCAAACAATAGATTACTATACTCATTAATTGCTGGATCTCATGCACCCAATCTATTTTATTGATCCACTACTCTATTCCTCAGCCAGTATCAAGCAGTTTTGATGACTGCTGCTGTATAATACAGATTAAAATCTGGTATAGCTAGTCCACCTTCCCTAGCATTTCTTTTCATTAATCCCCTTGATATTCTAGACCGTTTGTTCTTCCAAATAAATTTTGTTGCTATTTTGTCTAACTCTATAAAGTAGTTTTTTGGAAAATTGATTGGTATGGCACTAAATGTATAATTTAGTTTGGGTAAAATTGTCATTTTTATTATATTAGCTCGACCCAGCCATGAGCAATTGATATTTTTCCAGTTAGTTAGATCTGACTTTATTTGTGTGAGAAGTGTTTTGTAGTTGTGATCATATAGGTCCTGGGTTTGTTTTGGCAGGTAGATTCCCAAATATTTTATAATGTCTACAGTGAATTTAAATGGGATTTCTCTTTCTATCTCTTGCGGTTGAATTTCATTAGAGATACATAGGAATGCTGAGGATTTATGTGGGTTTATTTTATATCCTGCAACTTTGCCAAATTTATTTATTGTCTCTAGTAGTTTTTTACTTGATTCTCTAGGATTATCTAAGTATATCATCATATCATCTGCAAACAGTGATAGCTTGGTCTCTTCTTTTCCTAATTTGATTCGTTTGATTTCTTTTTCTTCTCTAATTGCTACTGCTAACGTTTCTAGTACCAGATTGAATAAGAGGGGTGATAGTGGACACCCTTGTTTCACTCCTGATCTTATTGGAAATGCTTCTAGTTTATCCCCATTGCATATAATACTTGCTGATGGTTTAAAATAGATGCTGTTTACTATTTTAAGGAAGGCTCCATTTATTCCTATACTTTCTAGTGTTTTTAATAGGAATGGATGTTGTACTTTGTCAAAAGCCTTTTCTGCATCTATTGAGATAATCATGTGGTTTCTGCTAGTTTTATTGTTGATATGATCAATTATACTGGTTGTTTTCCTAATATTAAACCATCCTTGCATTCCTGGAATAAATCCTACCTGATCAAAGTGTATTATTCTTGTGATAAGTTGTTGTAGTCTTTTAGATAATATTTTATTTTAAATTTTTGCATCTATATTCATGAGGGAAATTGGTCTATAATTTTCTTTCTCTGTTTTATCTCTTCCTGATTTAGGAATCAGTACCATATTTGTGTCATAGAAAGAATTTAGTGGGACTCCTTCTTCACTAATTTTCCCAAATAGTTTGTAGAGTATTGGAACCAATTGTTCTTTAAATGTTTGATAGAATTCACTAGTAAACCCATCTGGCCCTGGAGATTTTTTCCTAGGGATTTCATTGATGGCTTGTTTGATTTCTTTTTCTGAGATGGGGTTATTTAGGTAATTCACTTCCTCTTCAGTTAATCTGGGCAACTTGTATTTTTGTAAATATTCATCCATTTCACTAATATTGTCATATTTATGTGCATACAATTGGGGAAAATAATTCCTAATTATTGTTTTGATTTCATCTTCACTGGAGGTAGATTCACCCTTTTCATTTTTGATACTCGTAATTTGGTTTTCTTCTTTCTTTTTTTTTTATCATATTGACTAAGGGTCTATCAATTTTGTTGATTTTTTCATAAAACCAGCTCTTAGTTTTATTTATTAATTCAATAGTTTTCTTAATCTGAATTTTCTTAATCTCTCCTTTGGTTTTCAATATTTCTAATTTAGTACTAAATCCTCTTTCATAGAGGGAAGATGTTGTGAGGCTCCTAATGACTTAACATTTGATCTCTAGAAACAC
>WOXC01002506.1:0-31798 GCA_011680675.1 Gymnobelideus leadbeateri | reverse complement strand
TTTAGGTAATTCACTTCCTCTTCAGTTAATCTGGGCAATTTGTGATTTTGTAAATATTCATCCATTTCACTAAGATTGTCATGTTTATGTGCATACAATTGGGAAAAATAATTCCTCATTATTTTTTTGATTTCCTCTTCATTGGAGGTAGATTCACCCTTTTTATTTTTGATACTCATAATTTGGTTTTCTTCTTTCTTTTTTTTTTATCATATTGACTAAGGGTCTATCAATTTTGTTGATTTTTTCATAAACCAGCTCTTAGTTTTATTTATTAATTCAATGGTTTTCTTAATTTCAATTTTATTAATCTCACCTTTGGTTTTCAATATTTCTAATTTAGTACTAAATTGGGGGTTTTCAATTTGTTCTTTTTTCTAGCTTTTTCAATTGCATGTCCAATTCATTGACCTCCCTTCTCTCTGCTTTAATTAAGTATGCACTCAGGGATAGAAAACTTCCCCTGAGAACTGCCTTTAGTGCATCCCACAAATTTTGGTATGTTGTTTCATTATTATCATTCTCTTGAATGAAATTATTGATTGTTTCTATAATTTCTTTTTTGACCCACCAATTTTTTAGGATTAAATTGTTTAGTTTCCAATTAGTTTTTAGTCTATCTTTCCATGGCCCTTTATTGCATATAATTTTTATTGCATCATGATCTGAGAATGATGCGCTTACTATTTCTGCCTTTCTGCACTGGATTGTGAGGTTTTTATGCCCTAGTACATGGTCTATTTTTGAGTATGTACCATGCACTGCTGAGAAGAAAGTAAATTCCTTTTTATCCCCATTCAGTGGGGATAAAACAGGAAGATGTTTCCCATACATTAACAGGCCCATGTGACCTGCTTAAATCACATGGAAGCCTAAGTCACATGAGTTTGAGTCACATGAAGTCTGTGGTTGGAGGAACTTTCTGAATGGGTGGAGTAGGAAGGGTGAAGATGAGCCCAGAGGAAGGTGGTCAGAGTAATTAGCCATGAGGGAAACAGAGGAAATCGGCAGTGAGCTGTGAGTGTTCCTTTGCAGGAAGGCTCAACAAGAGGAAGGCTTGGAGATGGCAGAGTCCCCTGCATTGTTATGGTGTATAGATTATGATGGATTTGGCTTTCTGGTGTTTGAATAAATGTTTTGGTTCTGTCTTCCATATGGAGAGTCTGTTATATTTTGTGATTCACCATTATGCCAGCATATTCATAGCCACTATACGCACTGTGAATATGTCATGGGTGCTACACCCTTGCTTCCTTTTTTTCTTTTAAAGATAAAGCAATACTTCTATTGGAAAAGTCAAATATTCTACCTTATGACTCTACACACAATACCTGATTACCTGCCAAGGGTGAGGAACCTGCAGCCTCAAGGCCACATGTGGTCTTCCAGGTCCTTAGGTGCAGTCTTTTGACTGAGTCCAAGTTTTACAGAACAAATCCTTTTATTAAGGGGATTTGTCTTGTGAAGTTTGGATTCAGTCAAAGAGTCATGCTTAAGGTTCCCCACCCCTCTCCTAGATAATAACCCACTGACACTGATCTTTATATGTGTTATGTGAAAAATTATTTTAAATCTTAGTAATCAGTGTCTTGGAGACTCAGAGTTTCCCCCCAGTCCCCTCACAAATTCAGTCTCTCCTTTAGAAGGACAATGCTGATGATGAGATTGCATTGAATCTTCTTGCCCTGGTCAAACTCCAAGCCAGGCCTGAATTGATTTAATCTGCTCAGGTTTAGGTGGAGATAGATTCTTCTGCCTAGATAGCCCAGGACTGGGAGTGGTCTGGTATGATTGGGGGCTGTTCTGAAGTATTCCCTTTGAAAGATTGAATGATGGCAAGTGATAGCAGCCCCTGTTGACCAAGATTAAGTGACCTAAGTCACGTACTTAAGACCTCATTTTAATATAACCCACCTCCCTGTGTATTGACCAATCAGAGTTGATTGACCCTCTTGGAAATACCTACTCTTCAAAGGGCATATAACCCTGTACCTCCAAATCCCAAGTTGAGCCAATTCTGAACTGGCTCCACTGGGGTCCCAGTTTTGTACTGAACTCCCATGCAATGAATGTCAAACCAGCCTGAGAGAAATAGAAACATGGACCCAACCTAATTGTTTGTCTCTTTCTTAGAGCAAACTCTGGTTTTGGGGTTCACTACAAATGCAAGCTCCTTAAGAGTAAGCATTACAGCAGCAACAAATGGAATAGGATAGAGAACAGGAACAGAAGCAAGTAGTGTTGAATACACTCACGTGCGTGCACACACACACACACACACACACACACACACACACACCACATAGCAAAGTATACAATCTCAAATCTTCCATTTTGGAAGAGGTAGGGTACTATAGTGGAAAAAAACACTGACATTGGGGCCAGAGGAACTGGGTTGAAATCATGACCTATTACTTACACAAATCAATTAAATGTGTGACTTTCAACCTCTAAGAGGTCTAAATTCTTCCTATCTAAAGGGAAGAGATCAGAATAGACGGCTTCTGAAACTACTCCTAGTTTTTAAGTCTGTGATCTTATGATGACTTTCCCCACTCCAATCTAAATGCATCAGATTTCTTAGAAACTTCTATTAAAATTTATGTTTCTTTCTGATATATTGTTTTTATTTACCACCCTTAAGATCAAATACTGAATTAGACTGAATTTGGAAACAGATTTTCAAATTATCATTTCACGAAATATAAGAACTAGATTTTCAACAAATAGTGAAGCATGTTTAACACATTACTAAAAAGAAACTGTAATTTTTGTGAGAAAATGTTGTATTACAAACTAAAAACTATTTTAAAATATTAATTCATCTTCATCTCATCATCTAAAATGTATTTTTTTCTATTTTTTCATTAACAAACATACCATATATATAATTAGTGATAAATCAGTAAGTGTGATAAAAATAATTTGGAGGATCACCACTCTAGAGGATATTTTGGATATTTATAAAGAAGCTATCTTAGCATATAGAAAACTAGCTTGAAAGGAAGACCTAGTTTCATTGCAAGTTAGTATGAAAAACCCTGGGGGAGTCACTGAATCACGTAGTGATGTAAGAAACTTCTAAGCCTAAAAATTGCAGAAAAGGTGCTAATTTGCATTGGTACAGGAGGTTACCAAAGAAATGACAAGTCTATATGTGCTTATATGTCTATGTGAATATGCATGTCAATTATATGTGAATACATACATGTGTGTATATTTTATACATTGCTACATATGCATATAGATATCGATGGTAGTAATCTAGGATTATGTGAAAGGAAAACAGAAAATTGCCAAAAGATTAACTGTTTAAAAAAAATTTCATCTGAGTCTTTTGACATTATAAAGAAATGGACTAAAACCTTTGAAGGTTTTTCATCTTTTATTTCAGAGAGAAAATAAATGCCTGAATTGATCAATCATATAACATCTCCAAAAGTTGTCTCTGAATTACTGCAAGTAATAACTGGCTGTCAAGAGAGACAATATTCTGAAAAGTAAAACCAACTTTATTTCCATGTCAAATATCTAAACTGGATGGCAGAATTTAAAGATTTCACTAAAAATGGAAACATTACTAAAAATAGAACTAAATAATTTTTGATGAAATGGAAATAGGTTAATAATCATATCTCTGTGCTAAGGCAAAAACTGAACGTCTTTAAAATCTTTGTGAGAAACAATAAAATTAGTATAGAGTTGCACAAGTATCCAACAAGCATTCTGATGAAAACATTAGGATTTTTTTCCCTTTCTGTTATTCCTAAGACATTGGCAGTTTCAGTTTGCACAGGAATAACAAACTGAACTGGATTTGACATTAAAGGTCTACATTTACATTATGAAAGCAAAAAATCATTGCAATTAAGGAAAGTTTTACCTAATGCCCCTACTAAGCACCCCCCAAAATGTGGGTTAAAAGAGTCCTAGGAATTTTTAAGTCACTTTGAAATACACGTTAAAGGGAACTAAAATTATGTATGTCAGCAATGAGATGCTACAGCTGGAAAAGTAATGGAGAAAAGGGAGAATTACATTGTCCTTTTGCAAAAAAGAAAGATTTTTTTGAGTGGAAATTTCATACTTGATTTAATATAAGTATAGAGCATATTTCATACCAAAAAACCTCAAAGTATTCCTAATATAACTAGTATAAAACTATATATGACTACTGTTACATTTAAATTTGAATTGCAACTACTTTTACATTAAAGCAGAGAGCTATCGTGCTAATAATTACCAACCTCAGGCCAGTCTCTTTGATGAAGAGGCATTTTTCAGACAAACTGATGATTATTTCTGCAGTCTAGAACACCTCTTCATGATGTCCAGGAGTCACTTCTAGTTAGTAAAAGTTTTTTTGATATTTTTGCTAGAATCCTTTATTTTCTCCCCAATTTTTCCTTATTTAAGACAGGAAAGGAATCTCTCCTCACTCCTATTCAACTTCCACTCACCTGCCCAAGCAATTTTTCTAAAGCATAGGTTTGACCATAGAATCACCACTATCACCACCACCACCCCGAACTTCTAAATAATAAAACTCCAGTGACTCCCTATTATTGTTAGGACTATATTAAATTCTGTGTTAGGTATTTAAAACCTTCACAACCTGGTCCCTTCCTTCCTTTGTGGCTTCTTACACTGTATTCCCATCCATATATTCTAAAATCCAGACCTTTTCTTCCCAAAATTTGATGTCCACTTTTGTTTATTTGTTTGAATATATGAGAAAGCAAAAGGATATGTGTCTCCATATTTTTACAGCATGCAAGATTAGCTAAAATAATGGCTTCAGGTGGGTAGCATTACTCAGGAACCTGTAGGCTTCACAGAGGCATGACAAGGGTCATCAACCCACAAACAAAACAAGAACTCTGATTTTTTTAAAGTCACATTTGGGATTTTGTCCATTAGTAAACTACATAGGGAGCCTGGTACTTTTTCTTTTTTTATCATTCTTCAGAGAACTTCTAAAGATAAATTTTAGTATATAAAAGTTTCCAATTCACTGATGATTAGGTAACTTCTACATTCTTCGTATTATTTTTTTTTGGGGGGGGGGAGAAGAAACACTTGCAGAATCAGGTCACCAAAACACATATGCACATATATATGGTATATATGTGTATATATACATATACACACATGTATGTGAGCAGCTAGGTGGCACAATGAATAGAGTGCTGAGTCTGGAGTTAGGAAGAATCATCTTTGTGAGTACAAATCCAACCTCAGATACTTCCTGGCTATGTGACCTTGGGCAAGTCACTTAACCCTGTTCATCTTATCTGCAAAATGAGACAGAGAAGGAATGTGTATATATATACACATATATAATATGTATGTATGTATACATATGAAAATTTTAGTCAAAATTTTTAAATTTAGTTAAATGTTAAATTGAACTGGAATATCACACCTGGAAAAGATCATAATGGCCTACTTGCTATTCCTTGCATATGACATTCCATTTCCCCACTCTGTGTTTTTACTGTCTGTTCCCTAATCTTGAAATGTTCTCCTTCCATATCTCTGCTTCTTAGCTTCCCTGGCCTTCAAGACTCAACTCAAATCCCAACTTCCTCAAGAAACTTTTCGAAGTCCTTCCTACTTCTAGTGCCTTCTCTTGAAGATTAATTTCTATTTACACTCTATGTTATCTTATGTGTATATATAGTTATCTGCATGTTATGTTCCCCCATAAAATCATAAGCTTCCTAAGGGTAAAGACCTCATTTTTTCCTTTCTTTGTAACCCCAATGCTTAGTGCATTACCTTATAAATAGATAAGTACTTAAATGTTTGTTGACTGACAATCATTTTATTTTATAATTATGGAAACTCAGTCTGAGAAAAGTCACTTTCCCAAGTCATAAAATTAGTGAGAGGCAAATGTAGGTCTAAAAATCAATGGCAAATATAACAACATTATAGATGTATTGAGTTCAAGTGATAACTGTGCCATTTACTAACCACGTCAGAGAATCATAGTATCTGGCAGGACCCTACAGGTCATCAAATCTGCAGGTCATCAAATCCAATCTCTTTACGTTCAAAGCCAAATAAAAAATTTTATTGGATCTTGGAGGCAATAAGAGAACAAGAGGAATTTCCTGAAGATGGGTGAGACATGGTCAGATATGTGTTTCAGGAAGATTTATTTGCAGTTGAATGAAAAGAGTGGAAAGTGACTTGAGGCAGAATAACCAATCAGAAGGCTATTAGAGTAGGCTAGGCATGAGGCAATAAGAGCCTATACCAAGGTGATGGCAGTATGATTGGGGAGAAGGTGAGAGAGAGAGAGAGAGAGAGAGAGAGAGAGAGAGAGAGAGAGAGAGAGAGATGTAATGAAGGCAAAATCAAAAGACCTTTGCAACACATTCAATATGGGAGGGAGAAGGTAAGAGTGAGGAGCCAAGGTTGACACCAAGGTTTGGAGTCTTGGTGACTGGGAGCATGGTGGTATCTTCAACTTTCTCTTCTTTTTTTGCTTTTTGGAGGGCAATTGGGGTTAAGTGACTTGCCCAAGGTCACATGGCTAGTTTTTGTGTTAAGTGTCTGAGGTCGGATTTGAACTCAAGTCCTGACTCCAGGGCTGGTGCTCCATTCACTGCACCACCTAGCCACTCCCAGTACCTTCAACTTTCAATGGGAAAGTTAGGAAGAGAGAAGAGTTTTAGGAAAAGATAATAAGTTCAGGTTTGGACCTATTGAATTTAACTAGGGGACATACCAGTTCAATAGATCCAATACACAGCTGGAGAGGGGAAGCTGAAGAACAGCAAAGAGGAGATGGCTGAATAAAAAGATTCCAGGATCATCTGCATAGAGATGATGGGAGCTGATGAAATCACCAAGTGAATAGTATAGAAGTAGAAGAGCAAAGGGCTCAGGAGAGAACCTGAGAAGGCATTGTTGTTGGGCATGATCTGGCTGAAGATCTAGCAAAGTGACTGAGAAGTAGTGGTCAGATATATGGAGACTCTTGGAGAACTAAGAGAGCAGCAGCAAGAAGAGAGGAGAAAATATCAAAGAGAAGAGTGTTTAATAGGGTCAACCACTGCAGAGAGGCTAAGAAAAATGAGGACTATTGGACGTGGCAACTGAAAAATAATTGGTAAATTTGGAGAAAGCAGTTTCAGTTGAATGTTGATATCAGAAGCCAGGTTGCAGAGTTAAAAAGAGAGATAGGAAAAGAATATGAGTCATTAATTATAAATTGACCTCTCAAGGAGTTTAGCTATGAAAGAATGATATAATATGATAGATATCTGGGATAAATAGCTAAAGTAAGGATTTGGGGAGGATGGAAGAGAAATGTATGCTTGTAAGCAATAGGAAAGCATCCAGTAGATGGGGAAATATTAAAGAAAAAGGACAAGAGTGATGATAGAGAAGGTCATACTCTGGAAAAGACAGACTGGAATAGGTTGTGCATGTAGAGAGGCTCCTTGTCAAGCATCTCTTTATCTGAGGCAAGGGTGAAAATGATGATGGAAAGCATCTGAACAATGTGAGATGAAGAGAAGGAGATGAGAGGGAATTTTCAGCAAATACCTTCCTTTTTTTAAATGAAAAATGAGGTAAGGGGTAGAGTAGAAACAGGACTTCTGCACAGCTCCAGCTTCCACCTTCCCCAATTCATGTAAAAGGGGCCTCTGAAAAAACTTTGAAGCTATAGAACCCACAAAATGACACAGAGAAGCTAACCTCCTGCTCAGGACAGCCCATTAGCCCAGCAGGGAGTGTCCAGCACAGCACTCTGGGAGCTGAGCCCAGACCCGAGTGAGCTGCAGGTTTTAGCCCCAGGGCAGGTCTGACCAAACACCAGCTGGAGGGGCTCCAGAACACCAGCAGCTGTGGCCATTTCCAGAATTATCAACACATTGTCAGAATTATCCAGAATTATCAACCACAGGACAAAGTGAGAGGTCAGTGCACTGTGAACTTCAGGACCAGTAATTGGGAGAGCATTGGCTTTTGCCCCCAAGGTGAGAAGACCCTGAGACACCTCAGTGCAGCCGGTGCCACATTGCAGCTTCAGCTCCGTGGCTGCAGATTGCGGGGGGACCAGGCCACCAGTCTGAGGGGTAATCACTCTTGCTTTAACCTTCTTGGATCTGGATTTCGGTCTGGGGTGGAGGACCTGGGGTGTGTGACCAGCTTGCCAGAACATGTGGAGGCTCCAGAGAAGGCACCCAACTAATACCTCCAGCAGCAGAGAAAACCCCACTGTTTGGGATGGAAGCTCCCTTGGCTGGTGGCAGAGTCCTACTGTGGCAAAAAGCCTAAAAGTCAAGTAATTGAGTGGCAACATGACTAGGCAAAGGAAGCAAAACAAACAGAAGAATCCAATATTAGACTAAGATTTTGGGGACAAAAAGGATCAAAGCATGGAACAGGAGGAAAACAGTGAAGTCAGAACTCCTGTACCAAAAGCTTCAAAGGAAAATACAAGCTGGCTACAGGCCATAGAGGACCTTAAGAAGCAGATAAGAGAAGTGGGGGAAAATTGGGAAGAGAAATGAAAACGATGCAAGAAAATTATGAAATGAGTGTCAACAGCCTGACTGAGGAAAATAACACCTTAAAAAAATAGACTAACTCAAATGGCAAAAGAGGTTCAAAAAGGTAATGAGGAGAGGAATGCCTTAAAAGGCTGAATTTGCCAGATGGAAAAAGAATCTCAAAGCTCACTGAGGAGAATCATTCCCTCAGATTTAGATTGGAGCAAATGGAAGCTAGTGACTTTATGAGAAATCAAGATGCTGTTAAACAGATCCAAACAAATGAAAGAATAGAAGGCAATGTGAAACATCTCATGGGAAAAACCACTGACCTGGAAAATAGATCCAGGAGAGATAATTTAAAAATTATTGGACTACCTGAAAGCCATGATCAAAGAAAGAACCTAGAAATCATCATCCAAGAAATTCTCAAGGAAAACTGCCCTGATGTTTTAGAACCAGAAGGCAAAATAGAGATTGAAAGAATCCACCAATCACCTTCTCAAAAAGATCCCAAAAATAGAACTCCTAGGAATATTACAGCCAAGTTCCAGAATTCCCAGATCAAGGAGAGAATATTACAAGCAGCCAGGAAGAAACAATTTCAATATTGTGGAAACACAATCAGGATAACATAGGATCTGGCAGCTTCTTCACTGAGGGCTGAAGGATAGAAGGGCCTGGAACATGATATTCCGGAGGTCAAAGGAGTTGACCAAGAATTAAAACCAAGAATCACCTACCCAGAAAAACTGAGTATCATGTTTCAGGGGAAAATATGGTCATTCAGTGGAATAGAGGACTTTCAAGTATTCTTGAAGGAAAAACCAGAGTTGAATAGAAAAATTGACATTCAGATACAAGAAGCAAGAGAAGCATGGAAAGGTTTCATTCACATTTTGAGTTGTCTTTAATTTGCACTAGCCAGAGGATATTCAGCACAGGTTCTAAGATGCCTTGGGGAAGCCTGTTCTCAAAGAATATACAGCTGAATGCATGGAAGGCCCTAAAATCTTCCTGGCAAATCTGGCCTCTTGGGATTGTAAGCCTGATTTCTCGATCAAAGAAGTTTGAGTAAATGCATTAACTTTAGAATACTCATCCTGCCCAAATCTCTAGTCCCTTGGCAGTTTGCCCATCACAGCTATGACCTATAAGTAGCTATATATTTGGAGCAAGAGTGTCGAGGTCTCATCTAAGGTACTGATTTTCATGTCCGATAAAACACCCCAAGTGTGTTTACCCATGTGAACAAAATTGTCAAGGACTACTCAGATTTTCCAGAAAAATAGCATTGCATTCAAGGTTGAAGTGAGTAATTGTGATTGCAGCGCCCTTGTTGACCCCTTTGTGCCCTAAACAATTTCCTAAGCATTTTCCAGGAATCCTATACAGCTTTTATCCTAATCACATACAGGCTGGCTAATTTGTGACTTAATCAAATATTTTAATTTCACCTTTCTCTTTCCTTAGTAGGCAATAGTTATTTTGCTAGAGAAAAACTGCTTTTAATCACAAATGGGGTTTCAAGAAGTATGTTGCCCAGATGAGAAAAGAAAAGAAATTGAACTACTAAGAAATTTATCCCTTCCCTTTCCCACCTAGGTTTCACTCTGTCTTTAAATTTTTATTTTAATTAATGCTTTCTTTTAAATGTTGCTGTCACTTTCCAGTGATACCTCCCCCACACACATACACACAAAAAAAGAATAAACAAAATAAACCTAGACACTATGTCTGGTAAAAAAAAATGAGGTACGGTTCTCAGAGGCAGTTGGTGGCACAGTGGATAGAACAGTGAGCCTGGAGTAAGGAAGACAGTTCAAATCTGGCATCAGATACTTACCAACTGTGTAACCCTGGGCAAACGACTTAACCTATGCTTGTATTGATTTCCACAACTGTGAAATGGGGATAGTAATCACACATATCTCACAGGGTAGTTGTAAGGATCAAATGAGATACTATTTGTAAAGTGTTTTCACAATTTCTGGCACAGAGTACGTTATATAAATGCTTATTCCCCACCTTCTTCCCTTTACTAGATGAGAAAGTCAGGGTGCTGCAGGAGGTTTCAGAAAGGATAAAAAGGTTTAGAAAAGCAACTATAGGATGGTCAATCAACTGGGGAGGTGCAACAGATTGCCTTGCTCTAGTAAGGAAATTAATTTAAATTATGTAATAAATTTGTAGAGGAATCAACACAATTTCATGATTTACTCTGGTTCCATTTAGTAGCACAGGAGTTGTTTGTCATTTCTTTTAGAAAAGGACCAATGATATCACATGAGAAGGAGTGAAGGCAGTGGGAATAATACATGGCTGAGGTATGTCAAGGCAAGAAATTCCATAGAATAAGGTGCAAGGGACTAGAGAGAAGAGGATGGTATAAATATGTACATGATCTGATTTGTTATCCTGTGATATTTTAAATGGACTCCACCACTGAGAATTCTTATGGTAGAAATAAAGAAAACATTGTTTTCTTATAAAATCCATGAGCACACTCATGCACTGTCACAACTCTTTCTTTATTCACTTGCTTTATTATAATAAATTTATAAAGTTCATTTTAATCAGTCTCTAGGTGATCTCATAAAAAATATGGACCTAATTTAATTCAACCATCTTGTTAGTAGACTGCAGAATTTTTCAATCTTCCCAATATTATGCATGATGTAAAGCTTTAGGTAATCCTCAGAATGAAAATAATTTGAATTGCTCAAGTAATGTTATAGGATCAATGACTAGAAATATCTTTTGTTCTAAAGTGTGTTCTGTGTCCCTGATTCAACAGATTGATTTTGATAAAAATTTCTAGGATATGGTCATCCTTTAAAGCTTTGGGAATGGTACATTCAACATTTATTTTTTTTAATTTAAGAAAAATTAAAAACTAAGCAATATACTCAAACATTTAAATCAAAAGATTTGGTGCTCCCACTTAATTTAGCAAATCTTTAAAAGAATAATACATTTTTTCAATCAAAATTCAGATCACTGAAGCATAACCTATTAATCCCTTGTACAATATATATGGAATATCAATGTATATCCCTTTTCAATTTCTATGTATTAACTAAAATTATGTGGCCTGCTTCTTAGCTAAAGTGAAAACTATAGGCTTACATAACAAGCCAAAATCAGTAAACTGCAAAATACTACATAAATCCTATTATTATTCTAACAAAAATCCTATAAAGTTAAGAAGTAGGAAAAAACTATTTATTCTATAATAAAGTTAGCAAGATTTTCAGCAAATCATCTTCCTCTCTGGAAATTTTAGAAGTCAACCTGTTTACCCTGTGATTTGAAACAGTATAAATGTATAACCAACATTGCTTTCATTCACTTTTAGTTTTTTATTCCTTTTCAGGTTTTAAAATCAGCTGAAACTATTTGATTTAGTGATTAACAAAAATCTGTCTTGTAAAAAGTAAATAAAAGTAAATAAAATGATAAAAATTAACAGTTTGAAAATTCTAACATCATCAAGATGTTTCTAATAACAGGTTATTTAAGTAATAATTAAGGGAAAACATTTTCAAATACAAATAAAACTAATATTTAAAAATTTTAATTAAAAAAAAAAAGATTTGTTGCTCTGGTCTTACCATCTAAATAGTTCTAGGAAATGGCCTAACTTAGTGTTTTGATATGCATATTGAAACCGATCTTAGTTCATTTAAATATGTACATATTTATAGCATCCATTAAAGTTAACAAGTGTTAAAAAATGATTTCCTTGAAGAGGAGATTTTGTGTGACCATTGTATAACCACACCAGGGCAGGATTAATTTACAAATACTTGAAATAGTAGCCAAGAATGTTTACAGGTCAAATCACCCCAAAGAGATTGTGAATGTGAATTATCTGCTGTTTTCATATGCAAGGTTCAAGTGGAAGATGACTCTTCCACTGGCTATTTTACATATTTCTGATATTCCTTACATTTCCTTTTTATATAAAATTTTATTTTCAATTCACAAGTATTTTTCTCTTCCTTTAGAAGGGGGAGGGGGGGAAACCCTTGTAACAAATACCCTGTATTGATATTGAAGCTGACTAAAGACCTTTAAAACCAGCAAAAAAAACCAAACAAACAAAAAAAAAACCAATGACACTGTCACCTGAATCATCATTCCCTTCTCTTTCAAAGGACAAAATTGATTAATTTGAATTTCATTGTTGTCCAAAATAAGAGACTGGCTTTGGAACCTGATACTTGTCCATTTTCCATAAATAACCACTTTAAACTGAAAGATTTAAGTTTTCGCCAAAATTACATGAAGTTATTAACATAAGATTTGCTCTAGGAGCTCGTACGTAGCCCCAATAGGATCCAGAGAAGAGTTTATTAAATAAGGTCAGAAAAGAAACAGCAAGAGGATTGATTAGTGCATAATATTTCAATTTTTTAAAATCTAGGTAGTTCAATGTGCATATAGTCTATTATAGTTATAAAGTTATCTCCCCATTTCCAAAATCACTTTTTATCACCAGGATCTAGACTTCTCTAATGCCACCACAAACTTGGGCTGGGCGAGGGCGGGGATTGGAATAGTCCTCTTTTCTTTTGGATTGGTTAATAGATGGTAAGGTTGGAAATATCCATCACAGAGATAATTCTGAAGGTAGTTATTTTTTAATTCTCTGGGAAGTTCCTACTTGGACTGGAATTTAAAACGTTTCTCCCCACCTCCAATTAGGCGCATTTAGACTTAAAAAGGAAAAGGGAGGGGGGGAAGGAGAGAGAGAGAGACAGAGACAGAGAGAGACAGAGACAGAGACAGAGAGACAGAGACAGAGAGAGTCGCTACTACCTCAAAGTCTAAAAGACATGAAAAAATTTTGTGCTCCGAGTTCTCGAGAAGCAGAACTTTTATCCAGGGCGCGTGCGCGCACGCACACACACACAAACACACAGAGAGAGACACACACTAAGCTGTGTCTGCTAACTGGACCACCAAGCCACAAAAGTCTTCAGCGAGTACTAACTCGAGCTAGCTTTCTATGGAAAGCCTACTTCTCACTATGCTCCAGCCCCCTTCTACTAGCACAAAACCGACAGAATACCCTCCCCCCGACCAGAATTAAAGTGTGCCTGATCCCTAGTTAATTTATATATAAAAAAGGAAAAGATGGGAAAGAGAAAAACGTTTTTTCCCTTCCTCCATGACTCCTAAGGTAGCAACTACACTAAAGATGATGTCCTATCCAATCAATACAATCTAGGAGCAGTAGCAATGAAAACTGCGCCCCAGGAGCTGCAGTTTCTACACTACAAGGAAGGAGGAGGCTCACCTGGGACAGCAAGTTGGAAAGCGCCACTGTCGTCTCCTCCAGCCTGGTCTGGCAGCTGACTTCGGTCAACCAAAGGATTAAGCACTTGAAAAGCCCAATGAGTCTGATAAGGACTCCCGATTTGTTCTGCTCCCGAGCACAACTTGAGGGGTGTGGGGCTGGATGAGAGGGGATGCTCCAGGATTTCCGCCGTTGTGAACGTAGCTGCTACTACTGACGGAGCTAAGGGAGAAGGAGCTGGAAGAGACTGTGGCGAGTCGTCGCTGGCTCGCAGCAAGTTCTCAATTAGGAAACTCTTCCCCAGGTTCCCAAAGCCTGGAGTTGTGTCTAGCAGTGCAGAGGAGCCCAGGATATCCCAGTACATGCCAGTGCGGGCAGATAAAGCGCTAGGAAACATAGTGAAGAACAGCAGGTAGGTGTAAATTCAGCCTTTTCCACACTTTCTTTTGCTCTTCTCTTTGCTGCCGCCAGGCAGCTGCAGCTGAACTTGATCTAAGACTCTGCCACTACCTCCTGCTCCCCTGCTCCAGCCTCCTATGGAACTAAAGCAAGCAGAGAGGATGGAGAGAGAGAAAGAGGACTAAGGACCATGGGAAAAGGCGGTTGGGGAAACGAATCATTATTATTTATTTGGGTTGACTTTTTTTTTAGAAGGGAGGAGCAAAGCCTTAGGATTCTCAGGCAATGTGGAAATAACTCTAGGGACTTGGCGGGTGTTTCTAATTTTCTATGTTAAACAAGGTTTGTTTGTTTTTTCCCTTGTGGATTGGAAGGTGTGTACAACATATCTATAAAATTGTCACTCTACAAAACTGTAGATCCAGCCAACAATAAAATGCCGTTCCAAGAGTCTATACAAGAGAAAGGGGCGGAGAAGGAAGAGTCTGGAGTGGGATGAGGGGAAACAAAATGAGAAAGTACTGCACTCCACACAGTGAGTTTGTCAAGGGCTGATTTGAGGCTTTTTGCCTCTGAGAGAACAGAGACAGAACAGTATGTTCTAACCCCAAGTAAAGTTTCTGGTGCCGAGCCTGCATGGAGTTCTGTCTTAGAGCCAGACTATGTTCTATGGCGCTGCCCATTCTGGGCAAACTCCTAGGACAGAGTAGAGACACACTGTGGGGATTGGGAAAGCTATAATAGAAAGGAATCTCTAATGATTTGTAAGAAAAGTTTCAGTTACCGATGAACCTTCTTAAGGGTTTGGTTTGCTTCCACCCCACAGGGGGGAAAAAGTGCTTTTTAAAATGCACTACTATTTGAATTTTCTCATCCTAAATGGCCTTATCCTTTGAGAATGAAGGACAAACAATCTTTCACTTAAAGAAATCTCTCCTCCACCATCCCACCACCTCCACCCACCCTACCCTGTTATGGAGTCTTTCGGTTTCCTGTGGTTCATTTCTGGGTATTTTTCAAATGCTGTTTGTAGTAACTATCTTGAAAGTTGGCTGGTGCCTTTGCCCTAGAAGCGCTGACTTTCCAAACTAAAAAGCTGAATGAAGGCAGAGCTTCTTGAGTTAGGCTTGTTCTGAAACTTCTCAAATTAATGATTAGAGAAAGAGGTTGGCAGAGCAGGAGACAAAAAGTGAGGTTGGAAAGTTTGTTGTTTTTTCCTCATAGAGAAATGAAGACTGCTGTATTACTTTAGAAGAATTATATTTGTCATTTCTTCATTTTGAAAACTGAAATCATTTAATCTAGTACTATCGGTGCAGTCACTATAGACCAGGTGAATAAATGAAGAAAATTATAAAAAACCTCCAACTGCAATACAACTTGAAGAGGGCCTCTTTTGCGCCCTGGCATAGTTAAAAAATATTTCACCCCTTATCAGCTTCTTCTTTTTTTTTTTTGCTGTTGTAGTTACCAATGATCTCTTCATTGCCCAATCAAATGGCCCTTTTCAGTCTTCATCCTTCTTGACCATTCTCTGTCATTTAATACTATTGATTGCCCTCTCCTCTGGAAGTTCTCTGGTTTGTGACATTGCTCTCTCCTTATTTTCTTTGTACCTTTCTGATTGATACTGCCTCTTCTACTGGTTCTTCATCCAGGTCACACCTAATGATATGTGTTGATTCAAGTCTATTTTTCTCTTCTCTTTACATTCTGTACTGTCTTATTTGGTAATCTCATCAGTTTATTACAGGTTCAACTGACCATTCTATCCACATTTGTACATCAAAGCAGAGTTTGTGGTACAGGCACACAACACCAACTGCCTAACAGTGCCTACACAATCTCTAACTTTAAGATTCCTGTGGGCATCTCAAACTCAACATGTTCAAAAGATAATTTGCTTTCCTGAAAAAAGAAAACTTCTTCTTTTCCATACTTCCCTATTATTCTTTTTTCTTTTTCTAAATATTTATTTTATTTCATACTACATTTTGAGTTCCAAGCTATTTCCCTCTCTCCCTCCCAATCTTGCACTAGAGAAGGCCAACATTTGACAGAGATACACACACACACACACACACACACACACACACACACACATATCTACATGCACAAATGCCTTTATGTGTGTGTGTGTGTGTGTGTGTGAGAGAGAGAGAGAGAGAGAGAGAGAGAGAAATCATATAATATATACTTCCATATAACAGTTCTTTCTCTGGTGGTAGACAGCATCTTCCTTCACTGGGCCTTTGTACTTGATTTGAATATTCATATTACTCAGAATAGCTTAGTTATTCACAGTTACTCTTGGAACAATATTGCTGCTACTGTATATATCTTTCTCTTGGTTCTATTCCTTCCACTCTTCATTATTTCATGAAAGTCTTTCCATGATTTTCTAAAACTTGTCATTTCTTACAGAATATCTGGCCACTGGACCCAGATGGCTCTGGAGGAGAAAATGAGGGTGGTGACTTTACACAACCCTACTTCATTCAAAGTCAATTGCAAGTCATGTCATCATCTCCCTGATGCCACTGTCTTCTTCAAGAACAAAGGACAAACAACAGCCACATTTCTTAAAGCACAGTAGTATTCCATCACAATCAGATGCCACAACTTATTCAGTCATTCCTCAATTGATGGATATCCCTTGAATTTCCAGTTCTTTGCCACCACTGAGAACTGCCTTAAATATTTTAAAATTTATATGTTATTTTCCTTTTTCCCTGATCACCTTGAGAAACAGACCTAATAGTGTTGTTGCTGAGTCAAAAAATATATACACAGTTTTATAACTCCTTGGGCATAATTCCAGATTGTTCTCTAAAAATGGTTGGATCAATTCCTGGTTCCACAAATTGTGTCCTAATTTTTCTACAAGCTCTCAAACTTCTGTCATTTTTTCCTTCTATCATTTTAATCAAACTGATAAATGTGATATAATGTCTTAAAGTTGTTTTAGTTTGTATTTCTCTAATCAATAACAATTTAGAGTATTTTTTTTCACATGACTATATATAGCTTTGATTTCTCCACCCAAAAGTTGCCTGTTCATATCCTTTGACCATTTGTCAATTGGGGAATGACTCATTATTATAAATTTGATCAAGTTCTCTATATATTTGAGATATGAGGCTTTTATTTAAGAAACTATTTTTTAAAATCCCCCAATTCTCTCCTTCCTTCTAATCTTGGTTATATTGGTTTTATTTGTAGGAATCCCTTTTAATTTAATGTAATGTCAAGCAAAGAAGTACTTAGCACCTTGTTTCAACTACTTAAGTATTTAGCACCTTGTTTGAGCCTTTTGTGATTTGAAGATGGAAGGAACTTGTTGATGCAACAGGAAGGGGCAGAACACCATATATAAAGAGGACCACAACTGGGACAGAGCAGAACTGAGAAGGGGAATGGTTGTGGAAGCCGGACACTGTTTGTTCTGCTGTGTTTGTGATACTTTCTACAGAGGCCCTGGGACCTTACTGGAAGCCCTGAAAGAGGATTTTCTTGTCTGTTTATAGAAGTCCTGGAGGATGGTTTCAGAGGCCCTGGGAATATACTGACAATTTAAATAAAAGTTTTCTTGTTTGTGGGTTTGTGTTGTCAGACCTTGTTTGTGGATCTGTGTTGATTTCTCAGGAAGATAGTGAATTGATGATAGTGCCAGTAATGTGTATGAATGTTGTTTTGGCTCTGTTAAGCTTTGTCTTCACAGAAACAGAAACTATGAAGGACTTGAGGCGGACTGGACACTGTGAGCTTCAATATGGAATGGGAACTGGATGAGGAACTGGACAAGAAGCTGGACAAGGAGCTGGATGAGGAGCTGAGAGTTACCTGACTGTGAATCCAGGGAGCTAGACCCATGGAAGAAAAACTGTGGAATTTGGGAGCCAGCCTTGAGCCAAGATGAAAAGACCTCTTCTTAGGTACTTAGTGCTAATTGACAAGATCATGATTTGCTGTGATCTAGGGGTGAGAGAACTTTGTACTTTGTACCTTGTACCCCATAAGGATGATTGGAAGCTAATCTCCAATCAAGAAGAAAGAAAACTTTTTGACTGAGAGATTAAGACAGTGTGATCTAGGGGTGGGAAAACTTAGACCTTTGTACTTTGTGTCCCTTAAGGAGGATTGCTCCTTAAAGATGTTTGGGTTAAGGACTTACTGAATGATATCTTTTGTTTAAAACTATATGACCACTTTAAGTGAAAACTATGTGGCCACTTTAGTGATAAGTTGTTATATTATATCATTATATCGTGCTGTACTTTGGTTTCTATGAAGGTTTTGCTTTAATTTACTGCTGAATAAATAGATACTTCACTATACTATATGATCAGAACCTTAGAGCTATTCACAGCAGCAGTCCTCTGGAAAGCTGCTTGTGCTTGGCTTTACATTTAATTAATAAAAACTTTCCATTTACATTTCACAATGTTGCCCAGCACTTGTTTATTCATAAATTTTCTCCTGCCCATAAATCTGATAAGTAATGTGTTCCATGTTTTTCTAATTTACTTATAATATCTCACTTTATGTCTAGGTCACATATCCATTTTACCTTATCTTTTTAAATGGTGTAAAACTGGTCTATACCTAGTTTCTGCCAGACTACTTTCTAGTTTTCTCAATTATTATCAAATAGTGAATCCTTCTCTCCAAAGCTTAATTCTCTACATTTATCAAACAACATCACTATGATTTGCTACTTTGTATTGTGTATCTATTCTATTTTACTCCTCTACCATTCTATTCCTTAGCCAGTACTAGATAGTTTTGATAATTATCACCTCATAATACAGTTTAAGATCCAGCACTGCTAAATCCTTTGATATTCTTAACCTTTTGCTCTTCCAAATGAATTTTATTATAATTTTTTCTAGCTCAATAAAATAAAATTTTGGTAATTTTATTTGGATGTCACTGAATAAGTAGGTAAAATTATTATTTTACTAGATATTGGTTAAACCACCTATCCCAATTTATATTTCTCCTATTATTTAAATCAGACTTTATTTGTATAAAAAGTACTTTATAATTATGTTCATACAGTTCCTGGGTTTGTCTTGTCAGGCATACTCCCAAACATTTTATGTTATCTACAGTTATTTTAAATGAAATATCTTTTACTATCTCTTCTTACAGGGCTTTGTTTGTGATATATAGAAATGTTAATGATTTATTTATTTATATCCTACTACTTTTTAAAAATTATTGTTTCTACTAACTTTTTTTGCTGAATCTCCAGAATTTTCCAAGTATATCATCATATCATCTGCAAAAACAAGTAATTTTATTACCTCACTGTTCATTCTGATTCCTTCAATTTCTTTTTCTTCTTATTGCTATTTCAAGTTTTCTTTTCTCTCCTCTCATTTCCCTTCCCCTCCTTTCCCTTCCCCTCCATTACATTCCTCTCTCATGACTCAATTTTATTTTTTAGATATCATCCCATCATATTCAACTCACATCTGTACCCTTTGTCTTATTTTATCCTCCTTCTTCTAACTACCCTAATAATGGGAAATATCTTATGAATTATTAATATTATCTTCCCATGTAGAAATGTAAAGTATTTAACCTTATTAAGTCACTTATGATTTCCCTTTCCTGTTTATCTTTTTATGATTTTCTTGAGTCTTGTATTTGAAAGTTAAATTTTCTATTCAGCTCTGATCTTTTCATCAAAAATGCTTGAAGGTTCTCTATCTCATTGAATATACATTTTTCCCCTGAAGGATTACACTCAATTTTACTGGGTAGGTGATTCTTGGTTGTAATCTTAGCTCCTTTGCCCACCAGAATATCATATTCCAAGTCCTCTAATCCTTTAATGTAAAAGTAGTTGAATCTTGCATTACCTTAACTGTGACTCCACCATACTTGAATTGTTTCTGGCTGCTTGCAATATTTTCACCTTGACCTGGGAACTCTTGAATTTGTCTATAATATTTCTGGCAGTTTTCATTTTGGGATCTCTTTCAGGAAGTGATCAGTAGATCCCTTCAATTTCTAGAATATCTTGGGCAGTTTTCCTTGATAATTTCTTGAAAGATGATGTGTAGGCCCTTTTTTTTTATCGTGGCTTTCAGGTAGTCCAAAATTTTAAAATTGTCTCTCCTGTATATATTTTCTTGGTCCATTGTTTTTCCAATGAGATATTTCACATTGTCTTCTCTTTTTTATTCTTTTTTTTTTTAAAAGCAATTGGGGTTAAATAACTTGCTCAAAGTTACATGGCCAGTCATTATTTATGTGTGGGTGCTCATTTTCTGAGACTGGAACCAATCCTGGGCTCTCCCAACTCCATGACTGGTGCTCTTACTCACTGTGCCACCTATCTGCCCCTCTCTTTTTTTATTCTTTTGGTTTTGTTTTATAGTTTCTTGATTCCTCATAGAATCATTAGCTTTCATTTGCTCTATTCTAATTTTTAAAGAATTATTTTCTTCAGTGAGTTTTTGGGTCTCCTTATACATTTGACCAATTCTGCCTTTTAAAGGCATTATTCTCCTCATTGGCTTTTTGAACCTCTTTTTCCATTTGGCATAGTCTGTTTATTGAAGTGTTGTTTTCTTCAGTATTTTTTGTCTGTGTCCTTTACCAAGCTATTGACTCTTTTTTCATTCATCACTTGCATGATTTTCTTGCATCACTCATTTCTCCTCCCAATTTTTCCTCTACTTCTTTTACTTGATTTTCAAAATCCTTTTCCGAGCTCTTCCATGACCTGAGACCAATTCATATTTTTTTCTTGTTTTGACTTTGTGGTCTTCTTTTGAGTGTGTATTTTGATCTGCCTTGTCACCATAGTAACTTTCTAATCAGAAGGTTTTTTTCCATTGTTTGCTCATATTCCCCAGCCTATTAGTTGACTTTTAACTCTTTGTTAAAATAGAACTCTGCTTCCAGGGTGGAGGGTGCACTATCCCAAACTTCAAGGGCTTTGTGCAGCTATTTTCAGAGATACTTTTAAGGACCTGTAAGTTTCCAGTTCTCTCAAAGTGGTAATATCTCAGGAAAGGTGTTTAGTAGTCTCCTGGCTGGCCTATGCTGTGGTCTGTGTGCAACCACAAGCTTTCTGCCTTGGAACTGTGAGGAGATCCCCCCTCCAGTATGGCCACAAACTCTGCTATCCTAGTGCTTTTCCTCACCCTGGGACTGCCACTCAGGACTGCAACCTGGATCCAATTATGGGCAAAGTGGCAGAGCCCTGCTTCAGTACAAGCAAAAGGACCTCCTGTAATCTTCTGACCAGTTGTTCAACTCCTTTACTGTTGGTGGACTGAGAGTTACGTAAGTAGCAGCTGCAACTGTCGATGCTAATTCAGTCACTCCCAGGCCTCCTCCTAGTGCTGGGGCTGTGCTGGCATGGCCTGTATTGGACTGTGCTCCATTCTCACCCAGGTATGATAGACCCTGCTTATTGACCTTCTAAGGTGCCTTTAGCATCTTTGGGCTGAGAGGTCTGGAATCTACCACTGCTTCCAGTAATTTCACTCAAACCTACGCCTGCTTCTGGTTTACTGGGGCCAGATCTGTGCTAGCATGGACTGAGCTCAACTGTACTCCTCTCTCACCCTGTTGAAGCAGACCTTTCCTGCCAACCTTTCAAGTTGTCTTAAGTTGGAAATTTGTTTCACTCCATCTTTTTGTGGGTTCTACTACTCTAGAGTCATTTTTAAAAGGTATTTTGGAGGAGTTTGGGGGAGAGCTTAGGTGAGTCCCTACCTTTACTCAGCCATCCTGACTCCAGCCTCCCCTTAAAGTTTTTTAAGCCCCGCCAAGAACTTTTGGGGGGCATGTGACAATTTTACATTTTTCTTTGAAGCTTTACAAATAGACTCCATTGTCTTCTGAGTTCTTGACTTGTAATTTTATGTTAGAGTCAGGCTTTGCTATTGTGGTGTGGAGGATAATATCTCAGGTTTCAGGTTTTTTATGTTCTTGCTTACCAAGCCATATCTGTGAGTATTTGGATTTTTGGTTCCTCCAATGTTCTATAATCTAACACCAGGTGTGGTCACTGTTCCTCTTCCCCATGCCTTGTTCTATTAGTGATCTCAAGTGTTCCTCTCCACTCCTGTCCCTTAACTAAGACACCCAGCCACTGCCACTCAAACTCTCTTGCTCCCTTTGGGAGTTTTGGGGGCCTTAACCATCAGCTCTTTTCTCTTTTCTGGAACTAAAACCCGGGACCCCACTCTCCTGTAGTGACCACAACCAACAGGGCCCCACCCCTTTGAACCACACTCAGCTTATATGCTTACTCCTCCTCACCTATAACCACATCCTGAGGATCATGTCTGGTCAGCATATCTGAGCTCTAGGTCCAGCAGTAGAGGAGAGACCCCACAATCTTCCCCTAGTCAGCTGTCCAATCCCCACAATATCTGTGGGGTGAAAGTTCTGGAGCAGCTAGGTGGCACAGTGAATAGAGCACTGGCCCTCGAGTCAGGAGGACCTGAGTTCAAATGTGGCCTCAGACACTTAACATTTACTAGCCATGTGACCTTAGGCAAGTCACTTAACCCCAATTACCCTGCCTTCCCCCCTTCAAAAAGCAAAAATAAAAGTTCCCAAAGATGGGGCTGCCACCAACACAATTGCCCCTAGAATTTGCTGCTTATTGACTCGGTGGTATCTGCATTTCCCTTAGACTCCCCCTTCCCCCCAGGGAGCCACATTTTTCCTAAGGTCTTCCCAAGTTGTCTTAGACTGGACAACTACTTTGCCTCAACTTTTAATTATTTCTGCCACTCTAATATTCACTTTGGGGCATTATTTTAAGTTATTGATGGGTAGTGGGGGTTGGGGGGAGATTAGGAAGAGCCTAGTAATTTGCTGCCTTCACCTGGTAATTTCTTGCCTTAATCTATCATCTTGTCATAATTCCCTACCTCTTCCCTATTATTCTTTTTTATTAATTTATTTTTCACTTAAATATTCAAATTTAAATACAGAATAAGAAAATGAAATATATTATAAACTTAAATACAAAATAAGAAAAGAAAAGCATTACCATGTGCACAGCAGAATGTAAGAGAGGATTCAAAATATACAACAATAAATGTCCATTATAAATACTACAGATTTTGTTTAGAGATGTTCATCTTTTCTCTGCTTCCTTTTAAGTTCTCTGCTATGTGCTTTTTACTTTGTTCTTTTCCCCCTTCTTCCCCCAGCCCCCAAGAAGACTACAATTAAGTGTGGAGATATACACACATGCATGCATGCTTGTATGCACCCACGCTTCCATGCATACACACATGTACATATACATGTGTGCATACATGCACACCTGTGTGTATATATGCATGCACATACATATAGACACACATATATAAACCTATACACATAAACATGCATGTATGCAAACATGCATATGTTCACATATGCATAGATATCTATGATTATACTCAAATATGGACATATGCATTCATTCATATGCATCTATGTAAGACTGCACTATATTTGTTCTCTTTCTCTGAGGGGAGATAACATCTTCCTTCATAAGTCCAAGACTTACCATATTTTTCTAAGTCTACCAACTTAGCATTTCCTACACCAAAGCAATATTCCAACTTTATACTGTCTAGTTATTTTAAGAAGTCTAAAACCTAACTGACATATAGTATAGTTTCCCTATTTTTCTCTTTTGATTAACTTTGTCTGATATCATGATTTCTACCCCTACTTTTTTTTTTTCCTAATAAATTCTGCTGGACCACCTCTAGTTGTCCTGATCAATATCCAGCCACTGTATCCAGATGGCTCAAGAGGACAAAGTGGGGCTGGTGACTTTGCATAGCCCTCCCTCACTTAAATCCAATTCACTTGCAAATCATGACATCATCTTCCTGATTGTCCTCTTCAAGAATAAAGGACAAGCCACACACTGACTAATAAAATCTACTCCTGATCTTTATTTTATGTTTGCATTTATTACTTATTTCCTTTTCCTCCAGAGTCCTCTACTTTACTTCAACCCACTACCTTGCCATCCTATTACTTAACTTGTCCCTCTCCAAAGATCCTTCCCTTATACTCTTCCCCCTATTCTTTCCCCTACTCTCTTGTTTCTATCTGAATTTACAAGATTTTTATAGCCTTTGAAATATATTTTATTCCCTCTTTATCCCATTTCTGTTCATCTAGACCCCTTTCTTTCCCCCCATCCTATTCCTTCACCCTCTTATTTCTTTATAAATTTAGAAGACCTTAATTCCATTCTAAATGTATACATACACACACACACACACACACACACACACACACACACACACACACACACACACACACACACACACACACATATTGCTCTCTCTATAACCCAGTTCTGATGTGAACAGCGTTCTCTCTAAAACTTCCTTCCTTTCTTTGCCCTTTCCTTATCACTTAAGGCTTTTATTTCTTTTCCTTCTCATTTTTAAAAATTTGTAGCAATTTATTTTTTGTAATCACCTCTAATCCTGGGTGTGGGGATTGTTGCCTCCAGCCTCAGATACTCCTTCAGTTCTCCCCTTTGGCCTAGAACGGAGACCAAGATCTCCAGTCTCCCATAAGTGCTCACAGCCAGCAGTGTTTTTGCCCCACTGCTTCAGCACTCATTGGACATGTGCTGAACAAGTGCATCTTGTCCAGTATTGCATCTTGGCAACACAGCTGGGCCTAGTGTCCCTTATTAGCAGAGGCTCCCTCAGTCTTCTCCCTCTCAGACTGCTCGACTCCCTACACTGTCTGGAAGGTGAAAATTCCTGTGAGTGTGACTGTGGCTTAAGCTACCTCCAAATCCAGGTAGCCCCAGACTTTGCTGCTTACTGTTTCAGCAGAACTAGCCTGAAGGTGTTTACATGTCACAGGGGCTTACCCTCAGTCCTGAGATTTTTCTTCAAATCTTTTCCCAGTTGTCCCAGGAGGACCACAGTTCTGCCACAACTCTTATTTATTTTTACTGTTCTAAGCTTGCCTTGAGGTGCTATTTCATCTTGTTTATGGGGGGCAATCTGGAGAGCGTGGAAGTTTCTGACCGACTCCACCATCTTCCCAGAATCCTTTCTTTCCCTATTATTCTTGCGGACACCATTCTCCCAGTCATCTAGGTCTGAAAACTTAGTGTCATTCTTATCCACTAATTCCCTCTCATCTCATACATCCTTGTTTTTACCTTCTCAACATCTTTATACATTCCCTTCTGTGTACTCTCAGTCTTCCATGAACTATTGCAATAACTTTTTAATTGGTATTCCTTACATAAATCTCTCCACTCCTATTCATCCTTCACTCAACTGCTAAAGTGATTTTCCTAAAGCATAGGTCTGACTATGTCACTCATAAACTTCAGTGGTTCCCCATTACCTTCAGGATCAAATATAAATTCAGATTACCATTTAAAGCTTTTCACAGTCTGTCTCTTCCTACCTTTCCAATTCTCATACTTTATTCCCTTCGGCTATTCTTTAATCCAGTTATACTGTTCTACTTTCTCTTCCTTACACCTGATACTTTTTCTTCTGTCTCAGTGTTTTTATCCTGGATGCCTGTAATGGAATTTGAAGATCTTCCCTGCCCCTTAATAGGCCTAAGGAAATTTGAAGATCTTCTCTGCCCCTTAATAGGTCAAATGTAATCACATGGAGCCCGTGGTGGGAGGAGTTTGCTGAATGGACAGAGCAGAACCTAGAGGAAGCTGGGAATCAGAGCAATTAGAAAGGAGGGAGGAGAGGGTACAGGCAAGGAGACAGCTAGGTTTGTGTCTGTGGGAAAGCCTAAGCAGGGGGAAGGCTTTGGGATGGTGTTGCCACCTGCAGTAATAAGGTGCATTAACTTCTTTGTTGCTGTGATGGATTCAGTTTTTTGGTGTTGGGATTTGGCTTACTGGTGTTAGGATACAACTTTCTGGTGTCTGAATAAATGTTTTGCTTCTGTCTGCTATATAGAGTCTGTTATATTTTGATATTCAGAACTATGCTGGTATATTTATAGTCACCATCAGTGCTGTGAATATTGCCTTGGGGATACAATGCCACATATTCCCAGAATGTTCTACTTCCTCACTTCTGTCTCTTGGTTTCCTTCAAGATTCAGTTCAAATCCTACCTTCTGCAAAATCTTGTTTATAATCCCCTCAATTACTAATGTATTCCCTCCTTCCAATATATGTGTGTGTGTGTGTGTGTGTGTGTGTGTGTGTGTGTATGTATGTATATTCCAGTACATAGGTTGTTTGCTCTGGCACACTCCCAGAGTCAGGCTGCCATTATTTGCTTTCAAGGTTCTAGAAGGTTTGCTATTTCTCTCTACTGCCACCAATATTATTAGTCAGCAAGTGATTAGCACCACAGTTCCATTTAACCATTACCATCAACTACATTTTGCATAGGAATATTTACTTTAAAAATATAGGCATAGCAAGAAAAATGCATAGACATCTCTTTTCCCAATCCCTTAGGAAGCATACATTGCCCTACACCACCTCTGGGCCACTGGGGGAGTGATCTCAAGATTTAGCTCATTTACTGTACAGCACTGTTCCCACCAGTTTCAAATATAGATGGAATGTGACTACTGAATGAATCTTCACCTCTGCTACCACTGGTCTGGGGTCACTAAAGTCACTCCCCAAAGTAGCGCCTTGTTCTTCTGGGCACTGATGCTGTGCTAGTTGAAAAACTCCAGCTCCCAGATTCCTGTGGCTTGCTCTTCTAACCTTTTAAAACTTTCAGAGTTGGAGACCTCACTTACCTCATCTATAACAGAAAAGAACAAATGAGAAGACTGCGGACCAAGGCTTTTTCACTGAGACCATAGTTTCTCCAAGGTATTTCTAAGCAAGCTGATGAAGTCTGTGTATGCACCAGACCCTAGTTACATATATCTTGTAGGTACCTAGTTATTTACATATTGTTTGTCATTTGAGAGCAAGTACTTTTTTTCCCTTTCTTTGTATCTTTAGTGTTGAATACAGTATCTAGAACATAGTAAGCATTTAGCACACTTTGTTTGTTAAGCAAGACAGAGCAGGAATTCAAATTGAAGTCATTTTGATTCATTTGGGGCAGATAGGTGACATAATGGATAAAGCATTGGGCCTGGAGTAAGAAAGTCCAAATCCAGTCTCTGATACTCCCTGTGTGATTCTGGGAAAGTCACTTAATCCTGTTTTTCTCAGTTTCCTTATCTATAAAATGAGCTAGAGAAGGAAGTGGTAGATCACAGTAGTATCTTTGCCAAGAAAACCCCAAATGGGGTCAAGAAGAGTCTGAAATGACTGAACAACATTTTGATTCAATTTAATAATCATCAGCTAGGCAATGCCTATGTGCAAATCACTATGCTCAGTATTGAAACTATAAGGACAAAAATCTGAGAGATCCCTTCTTTTATGTATAAGCAGAAAAGTAAATACAGTACAAAATGATTGTGGAAGCTAAAGAATCTAAGATGTGGATATGAGGAGGAAATTAATTCTAGTTATCAACAAAAAAATTGAAGGGTACATAATTTAGACATAAAGGGTAGCACCATAGGCAAATTAGAAAAGCAAGGAATAGTTTACCTATCAGATCTAGGGAGAAGGGAAGAATTTATGACCCTAACAAAAGAAAGAGAGCGTTACTAGTTATAAAACAGACAATTATCTTAAATTAAAAAGATGTTGCAGAAGCAAAACCAATGCAACCAAGATTAGAAGGAAAGCAAAAACCTGGGAAACAGTTTTATTTACAGAAAATTTCTCTGATAAAGAGATATTTCACATTTCTATGAAAAATTATTATTTCTATCTTGTTATTGAATCAGTACCAAAGTTTTTCCTCTTTTCTGCCTCCTCATCCAGAAATCAGCCAGTGTGGGAAATCATAGGCAAAGACTTACCCAGATCAAGATCTAATCAGAGAGTAAAAGAAATTCTAAGTTTAGGCTAATGGGAAGATTCCTTCTCTGTGTGTTTACTCAGGTCTGGAAAAATGGGGATGCTCTGTTTTGTCAGACAGGTGATATGGAAATTGATAAGCCTCTTTGGCCAAGACATGGGTGATCCAAGTCATGTAACCCAAAACGCTCATTTTAATATAGCCCGGGTATGAATTAAGATTGCCCACTATCACCACCACTATTTAACATAGTTCTAGAAATGCTAACTATAGCAATATGACTAAAAGAAGAAATTGAGAGAATAAACATAAGCAAAGAAGAAAAACATGATTTCTTTTTTAAAATAACCCATTTATTTACTTAGAAAATCCTAGAGTCAAAGAATTAAATAAATCAATAATCAATAAATACACATAAATTATTAGTCTTTCTACATATTAGTGATAATAGGTAATCTTAATTTATACCTGATCTTATTGAAAAGGTCTCTAACTTTTCTCCATTACATATAATATCTGTTTTTTTTTGTTTGTTTTAGATAGGTATGATTTACTATAGTAAAGTCCATTTATTTTTATATTTCCCAGAGTTTTTGACAGAAGCTGGTATTAGATTCTGTCAAAAGCTTTTTCAGTATCAATTGATTTAATAGATTTTTACCTAATAGATTATAATAGATGTAATTTTATTGTTATTAACATGATTTGTCATGTTTATAGCCTTCCTCATATAGAATCAAGTTATATTGCTAGTACAAATCTAACCTGATAATAGAAAATAATCTTTCTAATATGTTTTAGCCCAGTTGCTTATACATTATTAAAAAGTTTTTCATTGATTGATGACCATTAAACTTGAGATTATTTCTCATTGATTAGTTGATTAATGATGTTTTTCTTATGTTTTCTTTTTCTGCTTCCTAGCTCAGGTATCAAGAAAACATTTTTGTCAGAGAAAGATATTGGCAGCATGCCATCTTTTCCTATTACTGCAAATAGTTTATGTAATGTTAGACTTAATAGTTCCTTGAATGTTTGATAGAGCTTGTTAATAATAAATCCATTTTGTCCTGGAGTTTCCCCAACTTTTTTTTAGCATTTTCTTTTTTAAATACATGTAAAAACATTTTTAAAAAATGAGTTCCAGGGGGCGGAGCCAAGATGGCGGAGTAGAAACAGCACGTCCAAACCACTCTCCCCCCAGATCACCTCCAAACTATGTAAAAGGGGACTCTGAACAACTTCTGGAGCCCCAGCACCCACAGAACAACACAGAGAAGCTAACCTCCTGCTGAGGACAGCCCAGCAGCCCTGCAGGAAGGACCAGTGCAGCACTCTGGGAGCCGGCAGCTCAGTGCAGCAAGCATAGGTCTGCTTGAGTCGCAGTTTTAGCCCCAGGGTGGCCAGGACAGCAGCCCACTGGAGGGACCCCAGAACACCAGCAGCTGTGGCGATTCCAGAATTATTAACATAGACATGCCTAGGACAAAGTGAGAGGTTAGTGCCCTGTGGACTTTGGGACCAGTATTTGGGGAACGCGTTGGCTTCCTCCCCTGGGGGCTAGAAGCTGCTGAGGAGACATGCCATTTTGTAGTTTTCAGTGGCAGCTCCAGCTCCTGGCCTGCAAACTTTAGGGAGATCCAGCGATCAGTCTTGGGGGGTAATTGCTCTTGCTTTAACCTCCCTGGATCTGGATTGTGATCTGGGGTGGAGGTTGTGGGTGGGTTTCCAGCATGCCAGAAACGGAAGTTGTCCCCCCACACCTTCCGGGCGAAAGTTCCCCAGTCTGGCGGCAAAGCCATACTGTGGCAACAAGCCCAAAAGTCAAATAATTAAGTGGCAACATGCCAAGGCAAAGGAAACAAATTAAACAGAAAAATGCAACCTTAGACTTCCTACTTTGGGGGCAAAGAAGATTGAAGCATAGAACAGGAGGAGGGCTGTGAGGTCAGAAATCCTGCTCCAAAAGCCCCAAAGGAAAACATGAGTGGGTTACAGTCCATAGAGGACCTTAAGAAGGACTTTAAAAATCAAATAAGAGAAGTGGAGGAAAAAATGGGAAGAGAAATGAGAAGGATGCAGGAAAAGTATGAAATGAGGGTCAACAGCCTGACTGAGGAAAACAACACTTTAAAAAACAGACTAACTCAAATGGCAAAGTAGACCCAAAAGGGCAATGAGGAGAAGAATGCCTTAAAAAGTCAAATTTGCCAGATGGAAAAAGAATCTCAAAAGTTCACTGAGGAGATTCATTCCCTCAGAGTTAGACTGGATCAAATGGAAGCTAATGGCTTTATGAGAAATCAAGATGCTGTTAAGCAGATCCAAACAAATGAAAATAGATCCAGGAGAGACAATTTAAAAATTATTGGACTACCTGAAAGCCATGATCAAAGAAAGAACCTAGAAATCACCCTTCAAGAAATTCTCAAGGAAAATTGCCCTGATGTTTTAGATCCAGAGGGCAAAATAGAGGTTGAAAGAATCCACTGATCACCTCCTGAAAAAGATCCCAAAAAGAAAACTCCCAGGAATATTATAGCCAGGTTCCAGAATCCCCCATATCAAGGAGAAAATACTACAAGCAGCCAGGAAGAAATAATTTCAATATTGTGGAAACACAATCAGAATAGCACAGGACCTGGCAGCTTCTACACTGAGGGATCAAAAGGCATGGAATATGATATTCCAGAGGGCAAAAGAGCTGGGAATGAACCCAAGGGTCACCTACCCAGAAAAACTGATTGTTTCAGGGGAAAATATGGTCATTCAGTGGAATAGAGGACTTTCAAGCATTCTTGAGGAAAAAACCAGAGTTGAATAGAAAATTTGACATCAAGATTCAAGAAGCAAGAGATGCCTGAGAAGGTAATTAGGGAAAAGAAATCAAAAGGAACTTTTCAAAGTTGAACTATTTACATTCCTATATGGAAAAACAATAGCTGTGACTGATGAAACCTTTATCAGTATGAAAATAATGGAAGAAGGGTGTGTTTTCATATGAATACATATGTGAATGTGTGTATATATGTTTACAGTTATACATGGAGAGAGGGCATAGGTTGAATTTGTTGGGAAGGGAGGATACTCAAGAGGTGAAATTATGAGGTGAGGGAGGAAAGTGGCAAGAGAAGATGAGGAGAGACAGGGTAGGGTAAACTATCTCATGTAGAAGAAGCAAGGGGAGGGACGGCTAGGTGGCGCAGTGAGTAGAGCGTCGGCCCTGGAGTCAGAAGGACCTGAGTTCGGATCCGGCCTCAGACACTTAATGCACACACAAACAAAAAAACCTAGCCGTGTGACCTTGGGCAAGTTACTTAACCCCAATAGCCCTCCAAAAAAAAAAAAAAGCAAAAAAAAAAAAAGAAGAAGAAGCAAGGGGAAGTGGCTGCAAGGGAGGGGAAGAATAGGAAGGCAAAAAGGCAAAACCACATTCTCACTGAATTTGGTCCAGGGAGAGAATGACATACATACTAAATGGGCTATCTCAACCTGCAGCAGAATAGGGGGAAGGGGGATGAGAGGAGGGATGATGGATGGGAGGGCATCCTTGGGGGGAGGGGAGGTTGGAAGTACCCACTATAGAAGAGGGTCAGGATCAAGTAGGGAATGGACCAGGTGGGGGGTGGGATGATTGGGAGGGAATTATAAGCAGCCTTGTACAATATATCTACTATGGTAATGTTTTGCATAGCTAG